>VWZW01007347.1:481181-560726 GCA_013397115.1 Edolisoma coerulescens | reverse complement strand
GGCGGGCCCGGGCCCGCCCCGGGGCTCCCGAGCAGCAGCGGCCGCCGGCGGCCGGAGGGGCGCCGCGGGGTCGGGGCCCGAGTGTTCCGCTCGGCCGCCCGGAACGGTGAGGCCTCGGCCTTTGCCGAAAGGCGACATTTAATACTCCGTGTGCGTGTCCAGGCGGTGCGTGCGGGTTATCCTCCGCCCCCTCCCGTGTTACTGGGATGCTGTGCGGGTGACCGAGCCCTGGAACGGATTGCCCAGAGAGGTTGTGGAGTCTCCCTCGCTGGAGATGTTTAAGAACCGTCTGGACCCAACCCTGTGCCACGCGCTCTAGGACGACCCTGCTTGAGCAAGGAGTTTGGACCAGATGCCCCACCGTGGTCCCTTCCGACGTTCTGTGTGCGCTGCCTACGGTGGGCAGCGCTGTGCGAGGTGTTGGCGCAAAGCGGGAACACAAAGCCTTTGCTGTCAGCGAGGCGTGTGTTGCAGATAACGATTGAAGAAAAGCAAATGTGCGCTGTTCACGGAAACGCGATAACGCTGGCGGGCGTGGAATATGCAAGGGTCGCAGCGTTTCAGCACCTAAACTGCCCTTTTTAAAAAACATCCATCAAAATGAGTGGACAGAGGAGCGCCGGGAACTCTTCTACATATTCTTTGAGTGTGGGGAGAATATTCGAAGATGCTTTTCCGAGAGAAAAAGAAAAATCTAAGAATTGGATGTTGCCTGATATCCCCGGAGGAGCTAAAGAGCCACCTTTTACTGACATCTGCAGTGAAAGGAGAAGGCAAGAAAAGCGGGTGCATCACTGGAAGTGAAAATAAAACTTCTTGTATGAGAAAAAGCAGAGCAATTGAAGAAATTCAGAAAGAAGATCTGACTGAATGTCATGGCCTTGGAGTTAGAAAAGCGTCTAATGTGGTTGTAAATGGGACTGGCTAAAGAAGAAAATCTGGATGGCAGACTTCTTTATTTTTTTTCTTTTTGCTTGTAGTGCCATGTGAATCAGTAAGACTCCATTATAAGGATCTACAGAAACTTGGAGCTAGTGACACATAAGCTTGTGTACTGTTGCTGATGAGGTGGTGGGAAAACTATCTGTTTTAGTCATGTGTATCATAATCTTATGCTAGGTAGCAAAAAAGAGGTGTCTGGATCATTAAACATTTCCTGAAAGAAGGATCTGATTTTGCTTGCTTGGACAAGAGACCATGTCTGCATAGAGCTTTATCATAATGGAACTGCAGTGTAGTAAGGACTCAGAAAAAGATTCTTGAGTCTCCTTTTTGCCTTTATTGTAGGCTCACAGACCAGTAGTGCAAAGAAGAAAGCATTCTCTCAGGTGCTTTAGAAAATCTGTGGTTTACTGGCTCTGAGAGTTTCTGGTGGATGTTTTGAATAGAGTGAGTGGAAAATAATATTGTTTTCATAGGTAACCATAGATAAGGGAAAAACCCTCATCTTTTTCTAGGGTGTTTTAATTTTATTGTTCTTCCTTGTTGTCCTTTGGACAGAGACTCTTGCAAGCTAAAAGTGTATAATTTTCAATGCTTTACTTCTAAAACCAAAGTTAATAGTAAATGGGAGATGGAAGGCAGTCAGTTGTCACTTGCTTTATAAGACTATACAGATTTCTTAAGAGGAGCTTTTTTGATGTCACTCCCTTCCTGCCTTCCCTTTCTCCTTGCCCTGTGAATTTTTTTAACCATACTCAAAGGTAGCTTTCCATTAAAAATGTTTGATTGTAAGAAGTTTTTCTGTTAGGTTAATAACTGTTTAATTAAGATTCTCCTTTGATGCTTCTTTTGCTTCCTCCTTCCTTGTAGTCCCTGGTAGGTTTTTCATGTGTCACCACATCACTTGTTAGTGCAGCTTAAGACAGTAAGGAAAAAGCACTTTGTGAGCACTTTGAACAGTAGTGTAGGATCTGTTGGAAAGTGAGACACTGGATATGTAAACATTAGAAAAGAGAAACTGCATTCTTAACACATACTGAAAGGAAGTTGCTGTTTTCATGTAGCTCTCTTTACAGTTGAGCTCTAAGAGCATAAGCAAATACTGTGATTCTATGAATAAGCACTTCAGGAAGCTCAGCTCTGTATTTCTGTTGTCAGTGATTTTTGTAATACACTGTGGTACTTCCTTATTAGTATAAAGTTGTACACCCTTGTAGCTGGTCATTTAATATTTCCTTCATATTTGCAGAACTTTGCTATTGCCATGGTGGTCTCTCTTCAAATAAGATAATGTTGCCCGTGGAGGAAATCTGAAGCAAAACTAGTTTTGATGCTTGTCTTTTGAGGGCAGAAAGGAGCAGAAGGAATTAGGGTGAAATGATTATTTTGTAAGAGGATTCTGCTGCACCCGGAAGTGCTGTGCAGAACACGCCTGCTTGTCCTCTGTGGGTGAATTTCAGTTCTTTGCAGTGAACGGCTGTCATTGACAAGACCACACTAATACCTGTTTTATTCCTTTTTGAGGAGTCATCAGGCTCTGTGGGCTTCCTTAGCTAAGAGCTGTACTAGCTGTTGCATGAGATGTGAATACTTCATCTTTTTTGCTATGTTTGTTGGAAAATTGGATTGTAATGTTAGAAAAGGATTGTAATATGCAGTGGAGGGAGGCCTTTATGTATATATGCCTGGATTACTTTCTCTTGCTTTCTTTTCCAGTTCAGAGATGGTTGTGAGAATATCAGGTACTTTGGGAAATTATTGCTTGATGAAAGTTCACGGGCCTTTAGATAGGATCAAGTAGTTGAGCTGGTGTCATCGCAGCTATTGGCTCCTGTGACAGCCCTGATCTGAGGATGGTGTACCTGGGACAAGATCACATAGAAGAGACTTGAGGTCCCTTCTGTTGTGTGACTTGGACTGATTTGTCTGAGCTTGCTAAGCTGATCGAGCAGCCTGTTACTGCTGAAGGGGGAAATCTCCCTCCTACAGCCTTGCCTTCACTGACAGTGACAACTGCCTGATCCCTCAATATGGCAATTTAAAACCAACAAAAAATCCAGCTGAAAAAGCTAGTTTTCTGCAAACCTGTTGGGGTGGGTCACATCAGGAAGGAACTGGATGTGTGCGCAGTGCTGGAGATAAGAGGAAGAGAAGAGTTGCTGGGGAAGAACAGAAGCACCTCCTTGCTAGTCGTGAGCTGTCAGGTGGGCTGAGCTCTAGAACTCTACCCTAGCTGCATTTTGAGAGCTAGGGGCTTTTACTGAGGTTCAATAGGGTTTCTGATTCAGCTGTCATGGTCTGTTGAGAACTAATAAAGCAGCACCGGATCAGGTTTTCGTTTCCTCTGTTTAGATTCATGTCTTGCATTTGAACATGGCTCTCAGGGACTTTGAAATTAGTGCAAGGTAAAATCTTGCTTCCAGATAGAGCACTCTATACAGAAGTGATGCTGGAATGTGTGATGGGAAAGGAAGAAGAGGCCATGTGTAGTCTTGAGGGTTTTTTTGCTGTAAGCTATTAGCTCTTTGATTCATGTTTGTAGCCTGGAGTCTGTTTAAAATCTCTTTTTCTGGGAAGTCAGGTTTTTTTGTACCAGTTGTTTAAGTAGAAGTGTGAATCTTCATAGTGTGATTTTTAGGTAACTATGTTGTGTGAAGATACAGATTAAATCTGATGCTGAGTGAGAGAGCAAGATAGGGGGGAAAAAAAAAACCCTGTGAAATTCCTTAGCCTATGTATGTTGAAGAAGGGATAGGTATGTAATACTGTGATCCATGTAGTGAAGTCTTGGAATAGTGCTGTATCTTGGTACCTGTGCCTGCTGGAACTTCTGTTGTGTCTTTGCTTTGGATATTTCTCCAAAGCTTTTTTTTTTTTTATATTTCTCCGTAGCTTTTTTTTCAGTCGCTACTGCACATTTAATCTTCCTTCATATTCTGTACCTCATGGATTTTGTGATTTTGGTGTGTTACAAAGGAGCCAGGGCTTCCACTCTTCTGCTTCTCTGTCTTCTATTTCTTAATGCTCTTCTCTCCCATAAATAACTCCCTGCTCTTACTGTGGGTGAGATTTTGCCATGACCATGCAGTGGGAAGCAGTGAAAGGGTTGTCTTCTGCACTTCTGAGCTTGTGTAGCTCCCTGCAGGCGTCTGGGGCTTGCCCTGTGACACTTGTGTTTGTATGGGGTTGTTGAGCCATGTGGTGCTGAGGCACTGTGGGAATTACATTACGAAAATTACATTTTCTGCACTTCCTGGATAATTTAAAGGCGGGAAGTGGAAGGCAAGTCATGAATGGTGGTTTGCGAAAGATGGTGGAAAACTAATGCCTGTTGGACTGTGTCTGCCAGATGCTTGCTCAACCACTGTGACAATCTCAGCTAATTCCTATGTTTATGAATTCTTCGCTCTCTTTTCCTGTAGCCAAAAAGTTGAGCTCCTTGGCTTGAGTTAGAGGTTATCACCACGCTCCATGGAAAAGTATGGGAGCATGAAGTACTAACTGTGAGGTGGGAGGAGGGAGTTTCTGGTTTTTCCAACTTTGACAGTAAAGAAAAACCTTACTGCTTTCCCAAGAGAAAATTGGGAAGATGAAATATTAGAAGGAATTACTGTCAGGTAGTGCCAAATGCAAGGGTTTGTTGGAAATATTAAAACTGATGTTAACTTCTGTGCAGTTTTATTTCAGCAAACACTTGGCATCATCTATTCCTCTTCAATATTGTGGAGGCATTTACCAAAGATTTATGTTCTTTGGGGGAGTAAATGATGAAAAGTATGTAACTAGATCTGTTAACTTCAGTAAGCTACTGCTTTGATAGACTTTAGTGTATTAACTAAAAGATGGGGAATGAATAATAGAAACAGCAGTCTGAAGGGATGAATAGCTCTCAATGCCTTAATTTTGGAAAAATGTGAATTAGTAAGGAAAATATTTAAGATTTAGAGCAAGAAATGTTCCTTATATAATTCTGTTTAGTTTATAATTCTGTTGCAGGAGCTGATAAAAATCCACCAATATGCTAATTGTTCTAAGATTTCAAAAGTTGTCATCTGTCCAGTTTTGATTTAATAGTTTAAACAGACACTGAAATAGTCTTAAAATTAAACAAAAAAAGTGCTAGTCTTTGACCTTCCTGTTCTCTTTCTATTGGAAGGCAAGAGAGTTTAACAATCCTAATTTCTAAGAACTGAGATCAAATGTTCTTATGATTTACTGTAGAGAAAACAAAGCATAAGCCCTCAAGTGTAAAACTTTGTGTGCTACATGATCATTATCATTTTTCTTTGTATTGCTTGCAACTTTCAATGATATGGGGAGATTTGAGTCAGTGAAGAATGTGTAGTTTCCTTTTTTATTTGCATGTTTCAATTAAGAATAGATCAAAGGAAAGCGGAGAACTTCCCTTCTGTGTCTGAATATATAGAGGAAATGCTGGGGGGTGATGTGGGGGTGTATTTTCCACTCCAGAAGGTACTCCTAATTACTCTAGAACTATTTTTAGAAGCCTAAATTACATCAGTTACAAAGTCAATTTGATTATTGGAGTCCCGCTGAGTCCTTAGCATTTGCATCAAAAATTATCACATTATGTTTGCTTACTGAAAATACTACTTGGCTACATATGTACCTTCATCTGGCATACTTCCTGCATCTCTCCACTATTTGTAAGAGTCTAAAGTCCTTTTTTTGTGTGTTCATGTGTGATACACATTTATGATTGGAGATTTCCTATTTTGGTGCTTTTTTTTCTTTGCAATGTTGATAGATTAAAGTTTTTTCTGGTGATTCAGCCTTTTGTTAAATGTTTGTCTATCTAATAATAAGTATACTGGGAAACTTCGTATTTTTGGTCATTATTATAGGTAGTGAAGCGTAATTATTGATTGTAATTTTTCTGCTGGAGTCTGTACTCATTGACTAATTTGGAGTGCTGTTTAAACTTCAAAAATAAGTTAAAAATCCTGGCTGTTCCTTATTTGCATTCCCACTGGAGAAAAGCTACCTAAAGTGAGATGATGTGAGTCATTTTGCCCGTAGTGATCTGGAATGTTGACTGCGTCCTCTGGGTCCGGTTCAGTGCAAGAGGGGCAGCTGAAACAAATGCCTCTTTGCTGTAAAGCCTGGGAGAAATACACAGTCTGCTTCCCTAATGCCACAAAAGCTGTTTTCACTTTGTAAAGAAGCTGGCATACTGAGCTTAACAGGAGTAGCAGTGTATGTAACTCTCAGATATTTAGGTAGCTTTTCTTATTGCCACTTTTAGAAGTGTTTACCTGCTGATTTGTCTGCATCTGGTTGCTTATAGAAAATACCAACTTCACTGACCAGTTTGAGAGATTCAGAAGTGGAATTAGTCTTCTGCCCTTTAATGACTTTAAAAAAACCCCAAAAAACTCTGATCATTGATCTTCCCCTCTTATTAATTGATCTTAGTGGGTAGTTTAGTCACAATGTCAAAACTTATCTCAAGCACTCTGTAGTTTTAATCCTCTAACTACTATGCTTTCATTTAGGATAGCCTTTACTTATTCATATCCCTTCAGCAAGAGTGCCTCAAGATACTGCTCAAATTTTTACTTCTTCTCTTTCTCCATGTATTGGTACAACCAAAGTGTATAATCTTGTAAGTTACAAAAAGTTTTGTATGATCCTCTAGATCACGATTTGAGCAGACATTTGTTGTTCAAAATGCAGGGTGGTCTGCATACTTGTGGTGTGGCCCCAACCACAGTCACACTGTCTCCAGTACTGTGGATTAATGTAAAAGGGTATCATGAAGTCTGCCTGGTGGTGCAGGGCTGATCTCTGTGTGCTCAGTACTGGGGACAGAGGCCCTGAACTTCTGACTCACCTGCTGTACTAGACTGCTGGTTTCCTTTCACTTTGCAGAGTCTGTGGAGGTTAGTCTTGATCTTTAGATTTAGTTGTTACTGTGCAGCCATGACTGTTAAGGCTTGCATGTAGTCTGTTCTGCGGTTAAAGTGTCAAACCTAAAGTATGGAAGAAGGTATTTAGGAGTATTACTTGCATATATTTTTATTTAGGGAAGTACTTGTTAGCACTCTGAGTAGTGTTCAGAACAAGGCTCACTTAGGAGCCTTGCCTTCCCACTGCCAGATATTTTACAGATGATCTTCATCCTTCATTTTTCTTTTCTAAGAACTTACTGGTCTTTCATAGATTCCACCTTGTGGTGGAATGTATGTCAATTCCTTCTTTTAGTACCATGTGTTTGCAGAGGTATTGGCCTCTGACACTTTGGATAAGTCTGGAAGAGATCCTAGTCTTCAACTCTGCCAACAAAGCTTGTTGCCAGCATTTTCATGGTATTGGTAACAGCATTGTATTCTTCAGTGTGTTTTAGCGGATGTCCATGATAGCAAGTATATTTGTTTTTGATACAGTTAATGCTGAAATGATTATCTTTGAAGGCCCCCAGCTTCCCCCATGCCTCTTGTAAGGAATGCTTATTCTCCGTGCCTGTATGCAGTGGTCTGAAATATGAAAATTTTAAATGAACTGGAATGGATTTAATTTGGCTAACAGCTATGTTGTAGTTACTGACTTTGGATAGTATAAGACCACAGTCTTAGCATAAACTTGAGTATAGCATATGTACAGGGCTAATGTATAACTTGGATGTAGGTGGTTGTTTGAGAGCCTGTCTTTCATTAGTGTTGTACTTTTTATCTTGTTAGATGAATCATCTCTCTTTTTTTGCTTGATTTCAGGCTTGGCAAGAATGTATTCACAGGTGTTTCATATTGTTTGATGACTAAATAAAATTCCACGTGAAGTTGAGAAGCTGTTTCAAAGCACTTGTGTAATATGCAGCTAGCTTGTGGGACTCTGCCATTAGCTCTGTCTCAGTGGTATTTCCCCCAGACTCAAAAGGAGGAAGTTATTGATAATCTTGTAAAGGGAATATTGATCTTCGTGGCTCAAGACAGAACCTGAGAACCTGCTGAATTTTAGCAAGAAAAAATGTCCTAAGATGNGGGGTGTTGTATGTAGACAAGAATAATGTGTACATGTTAATCTGAGATACTTCTAAGTGATGGTTCCATAATTCAGAGCTGGTTTCACCAATAGTTATGCTAGACAAGTGAGATTCTAGAAACAGTCATGTTGGGGAAAGCAGACATAGATGCTCAGAGGTCAGAATATATCACAGGAAGCTGATTAAGCTCTAGCAAATACATTATAGGTTACCTTTTGAAAGAACACACTGACCAAGTTTTGGAAGTGTAGTCTGCAACAAGCTTTGTGTCCAATGACATTACCCGTGAGTTTTACTTCAAACCATCAAAAAGACCTGAGGCCTGAAAATCCATGGGAAGTTATAATTTGGGAGTAAGCAGGCGTTTGTTTTATTCTTTCTTCTTATTTCACTGTGTGGTACACCACAGGTCTGGGTCTTGATCAGAAGGATGACAGCTCTGTTTCTGAGAAGGTGACCTGCCTGCACCTGCTGTAATGCCTCTGTGTATCTCAAAGTGTCTGTAGCCTTGGGTGTGTTTGCTGACTTGATTTTATATATATATATGACAGGTATTTTGGAAAGCACCTGTTTCTTTTATTAGAACAAACCAGGCGTATTATTTGTCTGATCTCATTTGGTTTTTTCCCTTGGCACTCCTATTCTACATCAGGAATAGCTAGTTTGGCCATCCATGTCAGTGTTCCTCAACCACACACAACATGAAAATGAGTATTTTTATTTCTTTAAGGATTTTTTTTTTTCAGTAAGCACAGATAATTCCTTTAATTTTTTTTTTTCAATGTAAGGTACAATTCTTTCACATCCACTTAGACATAGAAATTTTCTAATTCTCTGGTTGTACAAGCACCGAGCTTCATGGATTAAATTTTTAATACCATGGCAGTAGAGCACAAGTAAACAACATACTTATAGAAGGCTTACGATACTTGTAGAAGCAGGACTCTCAAACTTCAGGTCTTGCAAGACAAACATCCCTCTTAAGTGAGATGGGAGTTAACACACAGAAGTGGCAATATTAAGATTATACAGACGTAAACACGCTTGTGTGTACTGAAACATCATTGCTCTGATGGTCTCACCACACTTTTGAGGGTTCATTAAAATAATACTTGTTTACTGTCTTGTGCACTTGACACACTTCCCTGGCTTGTTAAAAGGACAGCGCATGTGTTATTTATCCAAACATACCAAGCATTTTAGGTTTTCACTTTTTTCTTTATTCTGGGGAGAGAGACTCTGAATAACTTGTTCAGAAATAATATTGGTCTAGCGGGTTACACGTACGGCTAAAAGCTGGTTACTGAACTCCTTGATGAAATCAAGGACTTGATCAGATACAGCACTGTGCCAAAAAAATTGACAGCTACCTGCAGTCTTATAATAAATTCTGTATGTTAAGAGGTTGGTTTTTCATGTGCAACGTCATGGTTGGAGCAGCACTGCCTTAGTATGTAATAGGTTTTCTGCTTCTGTAACCCCAAATAGTTAATAAGTGATAGCAGAGGACAGAGCAGGAAGTGGTTGAAAATATTAAGTAGGAGGTCTTCTGCGGAGCTGGAGTGTTGTCTGGTATATCTGTTTTGAGAATGAACCAAACTTGAAAGTGTCTTGGTTTTGCTCTTGTTTGCCCATGATTTTGGCTGAGTTGTTGGATGGTTAGCAAATGTTCACTGTGTTTTGTAAGCTATGCTTTTGGCTGATTGCCCTGCATCAGTAATGCAAAGCATCAAAGTGTCTCAGGCTTTCTGAGATGCTCTGCTTAAACTGCAGGTTCCTGTTTTCTTTAGCTCTGTGTGTTGCTCCTGCTGTGTAACCTATTTGGGCAATGTCAGCTGGGTATTTCTTTCCAGCTTGTGTAAAGTTTTGAATCATAGCAAAAGAACAGAAAAGGAAGAATGCTGATTTCGGTGATGCATTACTTTCAGGCTTTACTTGCATTCTCCCACCACGTACAGATTTCAAGGCAGCACTGTACTTCCCCTTTCGTTCCAGGCCACACTAGATATGTATTTCTCTGTTGCATGCTCTCATACACTTTCTTTTCCTTCCCACTTTGCACACAGGATTTAATTCTTAGTCTAATTGTTAGTGAATTTCTTTAACCAGACAATCAACTTGCCACTAACAAGCTAAACTTAGTTTCTGCAATAACCCTGACGATCTTTGCTACAATAGCAAAAGCCTCTTGTGGAGTGTCTTAGTGGGATGCTGGTGCTCTTCCTTGTGTATGTGTCCTCTGCTAACAGAAGCTTGAGCTTAAATTGCAAGTTTAACCCCAGAGTAAATCTGATTAAATAATGATTGATATACTGGTATAAAAATCCTTCAAAAGGTAACAAGCATGCTCTCCAGAGCATAAACATTAAGTACAAGCAATGAGGCTGGGATAACCATTTGCTAATTAAAATGAATACTGTATAAACTAAATGTAGTGTTTGATGGCCAGAGGTGAACTTGTATTCCCATCTACTTTATTCTACAGAGTGGGTGAAAAGGCTACAAGTTTTGAACTGAAGGCCAGAAAAAATTTGATTGCACAATGTCTTATGGAAACTAAGTTTTTTTTCAATGCATTAATTTTAATACCTACTGAAAATGCAACTTTATTGCAGTCTGTACTTATAAGAACTTAAAACCATGGCATGCCTGGTCGATGTTTATCTCTTACCTGAAACAGAAAACTAGGCAAGATAAATAAATTAATAACTTCATGCAGCTGTATGTTATCTAGTACTCTTTTACTCCTGCTGCAGCTGTTAGGCAACAGTTACTGGAAGTAATAAACTAGTATTGTGGGCTTTTGACTTAGTACTGTATTTTGTTATGATGGTGCTGTAGTAATTTAGTAGTTACTATTTTTTATTGTTTACTGGACATTCCAGGCCTTTCTGGGCGATGCATTGCTGAAAACACAACTAAGGAAAAGGCCCAGTTCACTCTAGTGTATGGAGTACTAGTTCTGACTATGCTTTTCTTGCATTTTCTTCTTCCCACAAATTCTGCTGTTGTTAGAGATAACATCTAATCATTAGCACTATATAAATTTAGTATATTAAGGATTCAGTATTCAAGATTGCTAAAGTGGTCTTATTTTTGAGTTCCATCCTTTTACAAACCATTTTGATATTTTAAAGTCCACTGAAGCAAGTACAAGACAGTCTTACACTTTAAGATGCTCAGTTGATTAGCAACTTCATAAAAATAGAAATAAGTTCAGAGAAAATACAATTTTTGGGTGCAAGAAACCAATTTCTACCACAACAGTAAAGAGGAAATAACTTCCTTGAGAGCTGGTGCAGAAGGGGTCCAGAGGGCAGACATGATACAGATTCAATTATGGGCATGATGCAAAGATGGGCATGAAAAGGGCAGATTATAGGAGAATATCAGATTATTCACAGTTAAGTGATTTTTTTTTTTTTTAAACTTGTGAGTGTTTTTCCTTTTATAAATAAATACTATGTAGTAGAGGTGATTTTTATGGAACATGATAGCCAGCTCTTAAAAAAAAAAAAAAAAGCCATTTCATTTGCTAGAAAAATATGACTATGTGGAGCCCTGACACGTAGTGTATTTCAGAACTGTAAAACTGTAAATGTCTCATTGGGACTGTATACAACATTCTACAAGGTTTCTTTCTGCTCTCGTACAGCTTTGTTCATAAGTGATGTTTTAGGTTTTGGAGGTTTTGCTTTGTTAAGGTGACATCTTTGAAATTTAAAGTACAGGGGTTTTGTGTAGCATCTGCTTCCATAGTACCAGGCACCACAGCAGTTAAAGATGTGTCCCTCGAAACAAGAAAAATGCTGCAGTAGAGTAGATCCTACTTAAAACAAGTTGCCTGGCATACTTCCTTGGAGATGAAATTCTATGCTGTGTAGGGTGTAGTATCAGCATACCACAATCTACAAGAGAAGGGTGAGAAGCAAGCGGAAGCCTTAGAGTGGGGGTGAGTTTAAAAAAAAATCAAAACAATCAAGCAAAAAACCCAAAACAACGAAAACACCCCCACCTCTGCAGAGTGTTTACCATGCTATAATGTCAGCAGGGTGAGTGGTTCACTGAGTTCTTCTTTGAAAAGTCATGTTCTTAAAGTGCTCAAATCACTTGTTAGGAAGCAAATACAAAAGGGAAGAAAGTTGTCTGTCCATAGGCAGCTTTTTTTGGCAGCTTCTTAATTAGTTCTCAGTTCTCCTTGTATGTTCTTTGTCTCTAGCCTCAAGATAGGTTGAATAATGAGGTTATATCACAAACTGTTTTGAAAGACATGTTTGTGCTGTCAGTCTATTTCAGAACTTAATTGCAGCAAAAGAAATAGGTACAACAAAGAACTCGCTAGCACTTGTTGAAACAAGTCGTAAAAGAAGTGCTGCATTATACAGGATGTTATCTCTTTACAATCTTTTTTCTGCACTGTAGGATGAGAGCATCTTAATTCCTTACCTATTTTATGTTAAATTATTGTATTAAGAATATATGCTTAGTGTCTTTTTGTGTTAATGGCAACAAAATCGTACTTTATCTTGCTACCGATCCACCCTTTTGATAGAATATGGCAATGTGTGTTAAATCCATGTAACAACGCAAGCAGGGCAGGAAACCTGGAGACTGCAGCTTCAACTGGAAGGACACTGAAACGTGATGGACAGCTTATCTCTACATCTACTACCCTGGTGCAACTGCAAAACCACTAGCTGCTTAAACTATTCTATTTCAATAAATTGTGAATATTAGCTGAATGGGTAAGTTAGGTTTTTGTGAGGCTATGGATGAAACATGTTTCCTAGCACTCAAAGGGAGGCCAATTATTAGGTGCTTGCCTGGGTAACCTGTAGTGTTTGTCTTCTTCCTTAAAGAAGTCTGTCATGTAATGTTCATGCTCATCGTAACTAACTTAAAGCTGAAATTTTTATTTACTTGCCATCTGAGAATACTAAAATAATGAATTTAGTGTTTTTCTTTCCTTTGTTCCTGTCCCCATCTGTTGTGGGGGTTTTTTTCCCACAATTAACTGTGGATATAATGAACATCTTCTGAGTGCTCACCTAGAGACCTTTAATAGCTTAATGGTTTTGAGACTTTTCTTGGTTACTACCCTTTGCATTGCCAGCGATAGATTTTCAATTGATGAGTTTTCCATTGACAAATTCTCAATTTTCATTAACTAAATCTTCCCCAGTGCTTAGTGTAATAAAGTTTGACGTTGTGTCAGGACAGACTGGGACAGATTTAAGATGCATTTATGTCAACACCTGACTGCATAGTTCAGTTCTCCTGCTATCCCTCACTTGTACCTGGAGCTGCAAGTTCTTCAAATATTATATATGCAGGTAGTGATCACTAAAAATTCATACTGTTTCTAGAGTTTAAACTTGCATACCTAGCTCAATTTGCATTTTAAAAACGAATGTATTTTATTATGTTAACTTATCTCATATATGCCAATTATTTCTCTGTAATAGGATTTCAATTGTGCACAATCTTAAGCTAAAAGTGAAAACCAGGGCTTTGAAGCTTAAAAAACCCTCAAGGACTCTTCCTAAATTTCAAATAGCTATCATAAAATAACTTTTTAAATAACAAATTTCATATTAATCACGATGATTTTCTGTTTTTAAAAACAGGTGAACCAAGAGTGGTATTTCCAGAATATATTTGCTTTTTCTTCCAGATAGGAGATAAATGTGTTAAGCTGGCAAAGGGATTCTGGTAAGAATTTTTTTTCTTACTCTACGGTGAATGTCATATGTATAAATGTTTGCAGTTTTGCTACTAGAAGGAGCTTTCTGTACCATTAGTGCAAACAAACTTGCTTTTACTTCTAAGGTCTAATTTTTTACCTACATATTAATCATATTAATTATGATTATTAATCATATTAATACCTAACATATTAATCCATCTGATATATTTAAATGTTACATTGAAAGCTGTTTGGCTTTTTTTTTTGCATATTCTGTGCTTGGATATAATGAAAATATTTGACTTTTGAAGCTTTTACTTCAGCTGTTTATACAGAAATAGAAGGAGTTAAATGTGCTGTAGCACTTGTTAAGTGGGGTTTATGCAGATTAAATGATCTTGTTTCCATAGTTGCCATCACTGGTTCTTGTTTTTGTTTTGCTTTCTTCATTGATCCTCTTGAGAATTTTCTGCAGCTGAGTCTTGCATTTCTTGTCTTGTTTGAGTTAAATGTTTCTCCATGTACTAGTGCCGAGCATCCAAAGCAAGATGAATCAGCTTGGGAAGCAGAACCAATGTTTTTGGTATTTCCTCCTGAACAGTGGCAGCGGAATTGTCTCTTGAATTAGGCACACTCTAGTAGTGACTGCTACCTACTCAGTTGTGCCAGAAGGAAAACACCTTCTGGCTTAGTTGTAAATCTAAAGCATTGTACTTCTGCAACTCCCGAAATTATCTGAACTCAGTAATTTTTTTCTTTTCCACTTGAAACAATCTGCATACTGTTGGAATGCATAATATGATATTGTTCAAATAAACTATTAAAGACTATGTTTTCTGTACAATGCTGTGTAAGTGCTGTGTGTTTTGCCCTTATGCTTCAGGTCAAATAACTTTTAGTAGCAGATAAATGTTGAAGCTTGCATAGAGCTTACAAAGAAAAGCTGGAACAATGTCATTAACTTCCATTTATGCAGTGGGAGGGAATGCTCTGTCACAGGTTTTTAACTGATAGATTTATAAAATCAGTGTTTGGGGTCCTGGGCTGTTAGCTAAAGTTTCACTGAAATCCTCTAAGTTCGTTCTTTTCTTTCCCTTCCACCCTACACAGGTATATTGATTCCTTAGTTCAACAAACATTATCTTTTGGAGGGGATGAGAGACAGGGAAGAAACACTCCCTTCTTTCCCCCATTCTTTTGTCTATAAGGAATGTGTTTTCTGATGGAGTTAATTTCTGTCCTTTCCTCTACTTACAGCTCAGACATGAGCAGTGCCAGTAACTCACTGGCACGGGAATTCTTGACTGATGTCAACAGACTGTGCAATGCAGTGGTACAGAGGACAGAAACCAAGGAAGATGAAGAAGAAGAAACTCATATGGCAGCACTGGGACAATACTTAGTTCAAGGCCGTGGGTTTATTTTGCTTACCACTCTGAACTCAATTATTGATCAGGTAGTAGCTTTTCTTAACTGGTTATAATTTTTGTATTGAGCTTTGCCTGTATGGATTTGTCTGGCTCATGTTCTTCTTGGTGCTGGTTTTCTTTCCTTTTTATGGGAGAGTGCATAAGTTATTTGGGAAGACTGGGACTTCAAGAAGATATGTTGTAGTTGCATTCTGTCCTTCAGCAGGAGCAGAAAATGAAAAACTAGATAATCATCCACCATGTGGATGAGCTGTTTGCCAGCTCATATTTGACTAAGGCATGTGTGAAGCTCAAGTGCAGTAGCTGAGTGAAAAGAGACTTCAGTTGCATGTCCCAGGATGATGTAAAGTGCCAAAATGCTTGAGTCAGCTTTTTGTGTTTGAAAGTTTTTGATCTTTAGGACTGAAACCATTCTGATAGTGCTGCAAAGCATCCCATAAAGGAATTGTGCTTGAAATCTGTGCTTTCTACAGTTCTTCCGTGCACTGCAGCTCTTAGTATGTGTTAGAGTCCCAGTAGGAGTGGAGGTTTTTTAGTGGTTATTTTGTGGTTTTGATTTTTTTTGCTGTTACATTTTTGTAACAAAGTTTCGAATTTGTCTGGCGCTTCACATTGACTTTGTCCAAATCACTGTGTTTTGTGCTTTTGACTTTTCTGGTTTTCCTTCTTGAATAATTCTTTCTACAAGGGGTTTTAGGAGAGCTTTGTGTAGAAACAGTTGCAGAGGTGTAATAAATATCTTGGATGCTTTCTGATTGGCTCTAGTTAGTGATTGTAGCACTCTTTGCAATTAGGTCATTTTTTTAAGTGCTTAAAACAGCAGAAAGTCATAGGGAACTGAATGCTGAATAGCTTGGTAAAATAAAGAACGTTAATCTATTTTTTAAAAGTACAAGATCTTTTGTTTTTATTTTGTTCCTAACATAGGAGCTGACATGTCGAGAAGAACTTCTGACTCTCCTCCTCTCCCTTCTGCCATTGGTGTGGAAAATCCCTGTCCAGGAAGAAAAAGCAATAGGTATGTTTTATCACTTACAGTATTAAGCACATAAAATAAGTGATTTTTGTTTTACTGTAGAGCCTAGGACTTTGTGCTAAAGAGTAGCTCATTGCAGTACATATCCTCTAACGTGGAATGAAGATATGGATTCTGCAGAGAATTTAGATTAAAAAGTGCCTGTGGCCTGTCAGCATACAAGGAAGGTAAAAATTGTGCAGAGACAGTAAAGGCTTTTGGTCAGTGTGAAAGGCAATGCTTGTGTTGCTGTGTAAAAACTGAACAAGGAAATGGCAGTGATCTTAGTCAGATTTTTTTGTTTCGTTTTGGGCTCTTACATTTGTCTGATGCATTCTTGTCCCTTCCAGCGGGTAAAACAAAGAGAATGAAAGAAATGAAATCACCTGACTGTTTGAGAGAGTTTCTAAAGATTCATACCTGAAGCTCTTCTTTTTTTTTGCTGTTTGAAACTCCTCCAAACTGAAGGCTTTTTTTAATGTTTGTAGACTCGGAGTCTTTAAAGGGCCAGTTTCATAGAGCTTTTATATAATAAGCTTTCCTGCTTGCTCAGTTGCATCATTCTTTTATGCTCCTGTAAACATGATGGGATAAAAGAAATGTTTTGCTTATTCTGTGACAGCTTAGTGGCTTTTCCAGGGTTAGTTTAAAAGGCTGTTGTGTACTTAGGTTTTAAGATGCTCTGGTTTATACACTACATAATGCACAGCTTTTCCTTGTGCAAATTACACTCTCTTAGTACTGATACAGTAAGCACAATGTATCCAGTTGTGCACTAAATAGTCGGGTTTTTACTTTGGCTGAAGCAAGTTCCCCTGTTAGGCAGCTTTTTTCTTTCTGTGCAGGTAATACACTTTGTTTGGTAAAGTACTCCTGGTTAATTTCCTGCCTTCAAAGCAGATGATGTTTCTTCCTTAACTATCACAGCTATGACTTTTGAAACAGCATGGCACAGTCGTGCTTTACATGGAAGCATCTTTTCTTTCAGCTTAATTAATCTTTATAACTATTATGTGGGGTTTTGTGGGGGTGGGGGCTGTTGTTGCTAACTCTGGCATTTTTCTAAATGCTGAACTTACGGGGTGGAGGATACTTGCAGTTGTTTTATGGTAGTTATTTTATTGCCCAAAGCGTCCAGTTACAGGCCTGTCACTACTTAAAAATAACAATGGACTTAATCCAAGAACATGCAGAGTTGTTTCTCTCCTTGCTTTTTTGATAGTTTGGTCTGAGTTTACTGATACAAATGAACCAGTCGTACTTCTATTTTATTCTTCAAAATGTTCTTGCCCATTGAATCAGATTTGAATTTTATATTTGCTATTTTATACTGCATACTTGAAAGTTGGGGTTTTTGTTTTGGCTTTTGTAGGAATATTCAGGACTCTAAACATTAGTCCTTGCCATCTCCCTTTTGTCCCTGACTATTTTTAAATCCCCTACTTTTATTTCTGCTGCTTGTATTTGGAACAATGAATGCTGAAGTAAAGACTGAGGTCTGTATACCTGAAGATTTGCACTGATAATAAGTAGAGAAATTTGTTTTTTCTGTTACCACTAGTACACTAGCAATGTCCTCAAGCATTCTAAGAGGGCTGTGAGCTAACACATCCAGTTCCTATAGCAGCTGAGTTGCAAAAAGTGACAATGGAGCATCAAGTAAAAAAGACCTCTTCCTCCCTTTAGTTTGCTTACCAAAAAGTCCTTTCACCTACCTTGATGACATCTTTTTTTGACAATGGTTTTTTGAGAACAGTTGTGCCAACAAAAATTTTTAGGAAACCTTTTAGCACACTTTTGTCTAACGCTAAATAGAAAATGAAATAATTTGTCTAGGCTTTAAAAATAGCCAGTATGGCCCCTAAACATGAGTTATAGCTGCCTGTTTTATACTGAAAATGTCTGACATAGGTATATGCAAAACCATGACCTATTAAGATACAAATTTGCTGCGTATTTAAATCTGGAACTGTTTAATTATAAAATTAGGAAAAATGCTTTACATATTATAATGTTCCTTTAATGTTCCTTTGTTATTTTGCTGTTTCAACAGATTTTAATATACCCTTTACAGTAGACATATGCCTGACCAAAGAGAGTAATACAAGTTCCGTGAAATCTACTCAGGAAAAACTAAACTTGGATGGAAGCGCTCATTCATCTCTTCAGAGTTCTGTGAAACTCAGTCTTCGGTCTCGAAAAAGCGGCCGTCTGCGCAAAACCACCCACCGCTACTCTGTGCGAGATGCAAGGAGGTCCCAGCTGTCCACCTCAGATTCCGAAGGCAATTCGGATGAAAAGACTGCTGTAATAACAAAACACAGACGCTCCCAGTTACTGCAGCCCTTTTTAACGCCTCCTGGAAGGGACAGCTACCCTGCTGGTAAAAGTGACTGCCGACCTGCCGAAGTGGTACCAGATTCTAATACTGATGCCCCTAATCTAGAAAGTTCCAGCAAAGTTAGGCCAGCACATGAGATTTTGAATGAGCCAGCTGCAGGAACTTCTGAGAGCAGCATGGATAACTCTCCTTTTGACTTATGCCATGTCTTACTGTCTCTCCTAGAGAAAGTGTGCAAATTTGATATTACTTTGAATCATAGCTCTGCTCTTTCAGCGAGTGTCGTGCCCACATTGACAGAGTTCTTATCAGGATTTGGAGACTCCTGCAATGTAAGTAGTAACACAGAAAATGAAGTGGTTTCTGCAGGGTGGACAGAAGAACCCGTGGCTCTGATCCAAAGGATGCTCTTCCGAACAGTGCTGCATCTTATGTCTTTAGACATTAGCAATACAGAAACAATGCCTGACAATTTACGAAGAAATTTAACAGACTTACTTAAAGCAGCATTAAAAATCAGAATTTGCTTGGAAAAGCAACCTGGTCCTTTTGCTCCAGGATACAAGAAAACACTACAGCAGCTGGTTCAAGATGACTATGTATTTTCTAGGTATCGTCACAGAGCCTTGCTTCTGCCTGAGGTTATAGAAGGGGTCTTGCAGATTTTGATCTGCTGCCTACAAAGTGCAGCTTCCAATCCATTTTACTTTAGCCAAGCTATAGATCTGGTTCATGAGTTCATACAGCAGCAGGGATTTAAGCTGTTTGAAGTAACAGTGCTTCAAATGGAATGGCTGTGTATGAAGAATGAGGGAGTACCTGGGGAAGCCTCAGAGCATCTGAAAGCCCTGATCAACAGCATCATGAAAATAATCAGCACTGTCAAAAAAGTGAAATCAGAGCAGCTCCATCAATCAATGTGTACAAGAAAGCGGCACAGACGATGTGAGTACTCTCACTTCATGAATCACCACAGAGATCTCTCCGGGCTCTCTGTATCTGCTTTTAAAAACCAAGCTTCCAAAAACCCTTTTGAAACTGCTGATGGAGAAGTTGATTATCCTGAGAGATGCTGTTGCATTGCTGTTTGTGCACACCAGTGTTTGCACTTGTTGCAGCAAGTTTCTTTGAGCAGTACCTGTGCTGAGATTCTCTCAGGTGTACATAATGTAGGAATATGTTGTTGTATGGACCCAAAGTCTGTGATTGTCCCATTGCTCCGTGCTTCCAAGTTGCCAATATTAAAAAATTTTCAACAGCACATACTGAACATCCTTAACAAATTTATATTGGATCAACTAGGTGGAGCAGAAGTCTCTCCAAAAATTATACAGGCATCATGCAATATATGTACTGTTGACTGTGATCAGCTCGCTCAGCTGGAAGATGCCTTGCAGGGCAACTCTAGTGATGCCAGTCCTGCATCTAGTTCGTCTTGCAGAGTTCAGGGAATTCTGCCTAGCACTGGATCTGAAGATATGTTGTTGAGATGGCATGCACTGGAGGCTTATCAGGACATTGTTTTTGAAGAAGACAAACTACGTGGCACACAGATTGCAAGCCATATTTGCCACCTAATTCAAAAGGGAAATGTGGTGGTCCAATGGAAACTTTATAACTGTATCTATAATCCTGTGCTTCAGAAAGGAGTTGAGCTGGCTTGCCGTGCTCGACAGCAACTTGGACTAAGTACAGCTGATAAACACACGTGCAGTTACCATAGCCAGGATTTGCCTTCTGAAGTGCTTCAGGTTTATTTGCAGATGCTCCCCGTGTTGCTGAAATCCAGGTTGGTTGATTTTCTGTTTATTGTTGGAAAACATGCTAATTAGGTACTGAGCTTTGTATATTTGTTACTGATCAGAATGTAGGTTTTATTTGGACTCTAGGCAGTGTTTGGCTGTTGCAGGTGGCAGCAAGGTAAATGCTTGAGTAACAAGATGCAAGCCTAGATAGGAAGTGAGGGCTCTCTACTCCTGAGTTATGGTCTTTAACAAGCCAAACTGTGTAGCAACGAATAAAGTTTTTATCCAGTGTGACATGCTCTCTGCCTTTTCATTCCTTGTTCTAGAATTACTCAGGAATGTTAAACAGATTGACATGTAATTTTGCTGTGGGAATTAGACTACTTAGTTTTCCGATCTGTTTCCTTTTTCCTTCTAGAATGGTCACAATAGAAACCACCTTTCAAAAATAAGGCTTGATGTTTACTTTTCCTGAAATAACTGTTTTCTAAGTTACAAAATCCTGTTCATTTAAACATAATTTAAAAACAGAAACCAAAACAACCCCAAAACAAAAAGGGCACGGACATTCTCCCAAGGCATAAAAGAGATACTTTTTATTTATTGTCAAATTGATTAAATAGTTGTTTAATAAATATATGGAAGTTTTTTCAGAATATTAATGTGTCCTTTTGTCCAGGAAAGATTCTGATTTTATTTCTCTTGGAGTCCTGAAGTGAATTTAGTAGGGTTATCCACAACCGAGAGTAGACTAGTACTCCAATTTATGTAAAGGGATTATCTAATACAATTTTAACTTCTAACCTAAACTGTATCAGAAGCTATTCATTTTTGAAAGTGTACTTAGTGGCAAAGAGGCAAGAGAAATAAAACTTGGATTAATAAAAAGTTTAAAATGTCCTATTTTTTTACTGGCTTAAAAGTGAGAATATACAAGTAAATGATTCATTTAATTCTAGAGTAACTTGGTTAGAGTAAAAGCTGATCCTGTGGGAAGGAGATGGGAGGTAAGTAAGGTGGATATCTACAAGCAAATATAATATGCTAAAAAACTTACAGATCCTTACCCCAAATTTTGTATGAACTTAACATAATACTTGGAGAATACAAGAAGATAAAAACAGACTTGGAAGCAAATATATGGAAAGTTTTTTGGGATTGGACATGCTGGCATAACAATTGCACAAAACCTTATGCTTGAAAGGTGTTCCTGAATTTATCTGAAATTCATCATCCATGCAACTAGTAGACATAGCTGAGAATGTCTTCAAGTTTCTTTGAGAAGAAATCTCTGCTTTCTGGTGAAATCACAGAACAGAGAAATAAAGATACTTACTAGCTTCAATTGCTGTACAAAATAGGGGGAAGGAAATACCACTAAAGAGCAAATGTCAGAAATAAAGTTAATAAATGTTTTGAACATCATATATTTTTGTGGTCTGCATTTTAGCAGGAGGTATTTCCTACATTATATCTCGCAAAAAAGTTGAATTTTCCACTACCAGCTGGATGATGCTGACTTAGGATCCTAGACTACTGCAGACAAGTTCCTTTTCTCTTTAATTTACAGTAATTTATAGCAACTGCTGACCTTACATGAGTTTTTGGCTGATTTTATAAAGATGCCTTTCAGGTAACTTTCTTATGCTTTCTCTTGCAGGGTAATTAGAGACTTGTTTCTGAGTTGTAATGGAGTGAATCAAATGATTGAGTTAAATTACTTAGATACATTAAGAAGCCATTCTTTGAAGGTGTTAGAGACTTTGATACTCTGCCTTGATGATCAGCAGGAAGACCAAGCAACACCAGAACTGGAAGGCCTGAACAGTGAACAAAAAGAATCTGTGTCTGACTTGCCCACTTCTCTTGGTAGCCAGCATGCTGTTTCAGAAGTTACTCAAAGTCTAAGCAAGTTTTATGCTGGCTTGAAAGAGGCTTACCCAAAAAAGAAAAAGTTTGTGAGCCAAGACATTCATGTCAACACAATAAACCTATTCCTCTGTGTTGCTTTTTTATGTGTAAGTAAAGAAGCAGATGGTGATCTGGATTCAGCTAATGAGTGTGAAGATACATCAGGATATGATAGTACAGCTAGTGAGCCATTAGGCCACAAATTACCGTATCTGTCCCTGGAAAGCCTTACTTTGCCCTCTCTGGAACATATTCATAGGGCTGCAGATATTTGGTCCATGTGTCGTTACATTTATTTGTATAGTTCCGTTTTCCAGAGACAGTTCCACAGACTTGGAGGCTTTGAAGCATGCCATAGATTACTAATCCTGATAATTCAGAAACTTGCAAAAAATAAGGAAAAGGAGCAAGAAAAGAGGGAGAGAGTATTGAGTGAAAGCAGCAGAAGTTCACATGGGAGTCCTCATAGTGAGCGTCTCAACAAGGATGACTCTGTTCAGCTGGCTAAAAGCAGAGAGGTGACGCAATTGGAGCTTGGTAGTTCTGGCAGTCTTGCTGGTGCTGAACAGCTGGTGCCTGACTCTGTCTCCTGTGACAGCCCTGTGAGCATGGAACACTCCTTGGTTACTTCAGCTGCCAATCTTGAAGGGATGACTTCTGTAAGAGAAGATACTGAGTGGGCACTTCAGGGTATCAGACTTCTAGAAGCTCTGCTGACCATCTGTCTACACAGTGCAAGCACCATGCAGCAGAAGATGGAAGTGGAGATGTTTCACCAGGTACTGTGCAACTTTCCCGAGCTCCCATTGCTCATATTTGTTTCATACAATATTATTTTAACAGTAATTTAGTCAAAATACTAGGGAGGTAAAAACCTTATGCTGTTTTTATGGTACCATATTTTGTATAGTACTGAAAGCATACGGCTAAATAATGAGCTTAGTAGTCAGAGTAGTGGTCTGCTTGAGTAGTGCTCTTTTTAGAAAGGGTGTTCAGTGGAGAAAGTGTGTGAAAGGGATGCTGCAGGAAAGCTGTGTAGGCAAGATGTCATCGTTATACATAGTGACTCATGTTGGTTTTTGCTTGAGAAAGGACTAATGAAGGGCACAGATAGTGAAAGGGCACCTGAAAATATTATTCCTTAAGCCTTAGAGGTGTTCCACAAGAAGTTGTTAATTCACGGAAGACACCTTCACTTTTCTTTAATGTTTTAATTGCTCTCTTGAATTTTACTTGGCAATTTGTTTCAAAGCAGGAGGCATTAAGTACAGGAAAGAACTGGAAACCGGAGTTCTGTCTCAAAGACTCACTATTCTTGTGATCTTGGACATGTCACCCTTTGTCTTGTTAATTTCTAGTAGTGTTGTGGTGTGATTTGAATGCACAGCACACCTCAGACTGTTTCAAATATGTATTTTTGAAACAGCACTTTCACCTGCAAATTTTAGATAACAGCATTTTGCCAGATTTTTTCAGTATGCAGGTTCCAATTAAATCTCTCATGACAGAGGATGAGTCTTTCTTATTTCAAGAGACTGGATGAAATCTGGTGGTTTTAGATGAGATGTCAGATTAGCGTAGGTGGAAGGAGAAGCTCTTCAATGAAAGAGCTACACTATTTCTGTTTGCTAGAAATAGTAACATGAATCAAACTGTTTTCTCCCCCAAAACACAGAATACCTGTGTGGATGACATCTTACTTGAAATGAGAGAGCAGCTTGCTCAGTCGAAAGTGATAGAAACTGACTTGGCAAAGCCTCTGTTTGATTCGTTGCTTCGTGTTGCGTTGGGCACTTTTTCTGCTGATCTGGATCATTCTGAAGAAAAAACTGAAAAGGTATGAAACACCAGTTAAGCAGTCTAATTCTGAATAATGCAAGACTTTCTCAGATTTGTTCTCTGGGTCTCTTTAAACTTGATAGAAAATGTTCAAATGTGCTTGATTATTGTGACAGTTGAAGATGAAATCTCTGCTTCTCATAGCAGTGGAATGCTGTTTATTGATATAGTCCCCCCATTTACTGCTCAGAAATGAGTCATGCCCCAAAAAGGAGCAAGCTCAGTCAATCTGATGTTCTCTTTACTCTTTCATCTCACAACAGTGTGATGAACTCTTAAAAGGAGAGCTTCAAACAGGGATGTTGAGTGACCTCAGTGGCTGCAGACATATTCACCTTCGAATGAATGTCAAGGTGCATGCTGATGGTGATAGTGATTTAGAAACAGTTACTTTTAATACTGCTTACTAAAACTTTGATCAGGTAGTTAGTAAGAAAAATCCCTTTTTGCAGATTCAGTTTTTTACAAAAGAATTAAGTATTTTTAATGGATCTCAAGTTTCTTGAAATTGTATCATAATTTGTTTCTGTTCTCAATGGGCTTGGAGAAAATAGGCATTTGGATGTTTCTAAATTATTTGCTTTTCTGATTCAAAGATTTTTTTTCTGACCAATCATAGTCTATTTGGTTGTATTGTACAGACCCATTACACTGAGAAGGAGCCTGTGCCACAACCTGGAGAAATTTCTGAAGAAACTGAAGAATCACAATTCTGTAGTCTTAAACTTTTTGGTGAAGAGGAAGGATATGAAGCAGATAGTGAAAGTAACCCTGATGATAGTGAAACCAAGAATGAAGGTAAATGGAACTTTCTAAATATACAAAGACATCTTTATGATATAGCAAAGCTTGTTTGTCTTTTGAGATGTACCAAAACAGGGCAAGCATCAGATACCTTTAACAGATAGAAATAATTAACTTTATTTACTCTCAGTGGGATGGAGTTACAGATGGAGAGATTGTTCTGTCCTGGTTGTTTTGGTTTATGTAACTCTTGCTCTAAAGTCATGTTGCTCAAATGTATTATTGTGGTCTAGAAACTCCAGAGGTATTTATTGGTAGTTTATTTGAAAATCAATGCTCAAATTTTTTTTCTTTAGAATTGTAACTATCTGGTGAAAATTAAATAGTCTAATTATGTTATAGAATACCAGATTGAAAGGGACCCCAAGGATCATCTGGTTCAACCTTTTTTTGACAAAAGAGCAATCTAGACAAGACAGCCTGGCACCCTGTCCATCTGAATCTAAAGTGCTCAATGCTGGGGAATCTACCACTTCCCTGGGGAGATTTATTCCAATGACTGATTTCTCATTAGGGAACACTTTCCTGTTGCATCTGTGTGGAATTTCCCCAGAAGTAACATGTACCCGTTACCCTTTGCTTTGTGCATGTGACTCCTTGGAAAAAAGGAGTCTACCTTCCTTGCAGACACCTTTTAAATGGTGATAAGATGTCCTCCAAGCTGCCTTTTCTCAAGGCTGAGCAAGTCCAGTTCTTTCAACCTTTCTTCCTGGTTTTTTTGCATAGTGGGTACAGGTAAGGCCTGATGAGTGCTGAGTGGGATAATAATTTCCTTCTCTCTGCTGGTGGTGTCCTTGTTGATGCAGCCCAGCATCCTGTTGGCTTTCTTTGCCGCAGCAGCATGTTGACGCATACTGAGGGTTGCTGTCCACTGTGACCCCAGCTCTCCAGATAGGCAGATCCCAGCCTGTGCTGCACCCCTGGATTCTGTTTTCCCGTGTGCAAGACATTACATTTTTCCTTGCTGAACTTCATAAGGTTCTTGTTAGCCCACTCTTACAGCCTATGCATATCTTCCTGCGGGGTGGCTCTCCCTTCCCAAGTGACCACTGCCCCACTCAGTTTGGTATCACTGGCAGGCTCCATCAGGGTAGATTGGTCCCATCACCCAGATCACTCATGAAGATATTAAACAGCGTTGGGCCCAATATCAATCCCTGGGGACCCCACTTGTGACAGTTGCCAGTTTGAAAAGGATTTACCACCCCCCCCCGGGTGTGGCCAGGCAGCCAGTGCCACCCGCTGCACAGACCCCTTGTCTCCACCCTAATGTATCAGTTTCTCTGGGAGGAGCCTGTGGGAAACTATGGAAAGCTATGGAGAAATCCAGGTAGACAACATCCACTGCTCATTCCATGTCAATCCAGGAGGTTACTCGCTTGTGGAAGGCAATCATGTTTGTCAAGCACTATTTGGCTTTTCCCAATCACATGCTTCATTTGACTTGATAGTCCCCTTGTTATACAACATATCTTTTTATTCTAAACAATTGATGTGCATGTATCTTGCTGTATTCTGCTTGTGTAATTAATTTTAAACATGAATTTGCTTTAATTTTTTCCTTTATGCTGAGCACATCTGGATGCTTATGCTCTGGTATGAGATCACCATGAGCAGTAACGGCCTTTAACAGAACTGCATCAAACTGCTGCTGTTTACCTGCATGACTAGGCTTTATCAATAGATTTGCGTTATTTCAAAAGCATTTTTGAATTAAAAAATTAATCTGAAATGCTTCCACGACACATTTACATGTAACATACATCTGTACCAAACAATTTTAAGTAATGTATTTTAAAGTCTCTCCAAAATGTAACAGGGGAGGTTTACATGTTTGGTTTTTTTTCTTTGATTGTCATGCAGATATTCTGTCATGTGTATTTTCTCAGTTGAGTTAAATAACAAACTGCTTCCTCCAGACTTTTAATATGAAATGATTTAAATTTGTTTCCTTTCTTGGCAGGCTCAAAGTTTGGTATAGAAGCTTGAGGCCCTGTTAAAATAATTTTACTGTTGCGTTTCATGAACTGCATATTTTGCCATGACTGTGTGTTCAATTCCCAGGAAATTAAGCCAGATAGTTTAAAAGCATGTAATGGGACAAACTGCATCCTTGCCCTTCTGCGTTAGCAGGAAAATAGGAAAATCTGAAGCAAAATAGAAAATTATGCTAACTTCTGAAAATTGCTTATAACCTAGTGACTATTTTTGGTTTGTACCTATGAGAAGGTTGGAGATATGTCTTTGGTTATTCTACTTAAATCATGCAAACTGTGTTCAGTTGAGTAAGTTTCAGTAAGTTACATGTGGTTTCTTTTTAGGAGCAGACACAAAAGCAGAACCAGGATGTACTGGTGCTTCAGGTTATTTTAATGGCCTAGCTGAAAACATCAATCAAGGAGAATTAATGTACCCTGAAATCTGCATGTTAGAATTAAACTTGCTCTCATCTGGTAATGCAAGTTTAGATGTGCTTGCTCATGTATTCCAAAGCTGCCTGAAAATCATCAACCAGAAGGAGAGAAATGCCACTGTACTTATAGAACAGGTAAAAATGTTATTAACAGAGGCAACAGTTTAGCAGCTGTGTATCTTCTCTTTAATTTTATAGTACCTAATAGAGTGATCTTGAATAGTCTCACTTACTATGGGATTTGATAAGATGTGAAACAGTGTAAATGCCTGATATTGTCAACTGCATTGCATTTAAGTTACCAGGAACTAAGTAATTTGTTGAAAGGTATTTGTCCTACAAAGCTTTTAAGTTTTGCAGGTGTCTTTTTTTATCAAGACTGTTCAATCCCTAGAGATAGATAGATTTGATGATTGTCAGGGCCTTAAGAAAAACAGGTAGATATCTGCTTGTATGTGTGTATATGTAAGCATTCTAAACTTTTATTTATTGAATATGTACTTTTAGAAACTGAGTCATGTACCACAGAAATATTCCATGCTTTTTTTCTTCATACGTTTATATTAGAAATTAGTTGTGCAAATGTTCATGTCCTCATGATCCTTTGGAATTTCTGATAGTTAGATTTTTTTAATAACTGAACTGAGTATCCTTCCTGCAAAAGATAGTTTGAATTTCAAAGTCTCTCTTCTGCAACTGAACTGTGCAGAACACAAAAGATTATTCATCAAATATTTAAAAAGTCCATAATTTCAATTAATTGGAATTATCATTAAAATCAATAGTAGGCAGGAATTGATGGGAAGAATTTCTTTCTTAGTTCTTTGAGCAGGTGTGTATTCTTCAGATATTCATTTTACCTATTCTTTTTAACAGGGAGCTGTTAAACATCTTTTGGGAGGATTTCTGAATATATTGACACAAACAGAATCTAGTTTTCGTGGTGAGTTAAAGGTCTAAGTAACTTAAATATTGTTTTTTAAAATTTAATGTATACACAGTCAAACTTTTTAGTTCACAATGCAAATGCAAAATTGACAAAGGAAATTCATTGGCACGTGTGAATTTATGCAGCTGCTTTTTTAACTTGTAAGAAACTTGCGCAACTTTAGAGTAAATATAGGGTTATTTCTGAGCTAGTGGAAATAAGTTAAACGAATACTGGCAGATCTGAAAATGATAGTTGAAACCATAAACACTAGTGTGACAGTGTTAAACATTGCTTGGAAAAAATAGCAGCTGATGAATTCTCATTCCATCACAACATAAGTCCTTATTCCCAATTTCTTTGTAACCCGGATCTCGATGATGCCTTGAGTTTTATTTTTAACTGGAAAGCAGCTAGCTAATCCAAGAATGTGGAAGCAGATGAAAGGCTTGCCCTAAGGTAGCTTCACATAATGAGGGTGCTTCACATCAGGAGATGATCTAAACCCATCCCAGGACTTGGATCTGTGGGGAGAGCCTTTGCAAGGCAGACACTAGGTTCAGACTCCATTTTGCAAACCTGGGATGAAATTTAGCGTAGCATTGATTGAGTCAATGAAATTTTGAATGATAGTATCAGGAAGTACTGTTGAATGTCTCTAGACTTCATCTTGTAATCACTATTGCTTCCTTAATTTGAAATGTTTTTGAAAAACACTTTGAATTCCAAGTTAATCTTTCCTCATAATAGTATAAAATATGAATTTTTAAAAGCTTAAAAAAATTCATTTCAACAATATTATTGTCTCCTTATTTTTAGCATGCCAGACGGTGCTGGTAGATCTGCTAGTTTCCTTGATGAGCTCACGGACCTGTTCAGAAGAGCTAACTCTTCTTCTCAGGGTATTTTTGGAGAAGACACCTTGTACGGTGTGTATGGAATAGCACATAGCAAAATTCAGAGGTTTAATGTGAAAAATGAAGCAAAAAGAAATCCTTTTGTGCCCAAGAATTCTGTGAAACAAGGGGGTGAACAGCAATGTTGGAACTGATCAGAGCAAATAAAATTTGGTTGTAGAAATAGTTCATTATCAAAACTTGGAAAGAGGAGATGAGAAGAGTTTTGAAGGGTATGTTGGTCCTGGGAACTCTCTTCAGCACAAGAAATCAAGAATCCTCTCGAGGAGACTGACATTGTGGTTATAGATGACAGAACAATAATACTGTGAAATTTGGAGCAATTCCTTTAAAGTTATGAAGCATCTCACTAGTTCAGGAATGCTTTAGCAGCAGGAATTACTTTCAAAAGTGTCCTAAGCTGGTGTAGGATATACTGCTGAAATAACTCTGTTGGTTTGTATGAGAGTCTGTAGAAAAATACAAGTGGAAGAAAATAAAAAATTTACTGTGCAGTGTGAAATAGTACTAAACCAAACAAAGAGTCACAAGTCAATTTTTCAATGGTAGCTTGTAATTATTGGCCAAATAACAAGAGAAACTTCCTGGCATAAGGGCTCAGCTAGTTTTGCTACTGGTTATGCAATAACAAAGTAGTGGCCTGTGTGTGCATTCTTAACCAGCCTCAAAACATAGGGTGAAAGGTGCAGTCTTTTTTTGCACGTAACACAAGTGAGATAAGATTGTGCAATGACCACCTGCTGCATTTCAGCTGATTCCTAAGCATGGTAACTTGAAGTCTGATCTGCCCAGACTGACTCCCCAAAGCTTTGTTGGGCCACAGGCTGTTGAAGTTGCTACCTGATGCTTCGCAAATGTGTGTAGGTTTGGAGATATAAGTCCACCTCCCTTGGAAAAACATGAATCCAAGTTTAAATGAGGAGTAGGCTTCTATTTAGTTGTGTGGTACTTGACTGCATGGTGTGAACAGTTTCTTTTTTTTTTCTCATCTGTTTGGTTTATTTCTTCTAGGAGATACTACTCAAGGGTGTATTGAAGATCGTAGACACTAATGTTTATATGAATCCATTGCAATACCTTGCTTTCCCTTTGCTGAATGGCACGAATTTGAGTAGCAGTTCCTCACAAAAATGTGCTGGTACTTCCAACAATAAAACTGCTGGACTACTAAAAAGAGCAAAATTGTCACAGAGTAAGAAAGAGGCAGATGGTGAAAACTTGAGTCATCAGCTACTTTCTTCTTGGCACGTAGCCCCAGTTCACTTGCCTTTAGTTGGACAAAACTGTTGGCCACACATGTCTGATGGCTTCAGTGTCTCACTGTGGTTTCGTCTGGAGTATGCACATGAAACAGAAAATTCAACAGACAAGGGGAAAAAAGTCAAGAGAAGAAGCAGACTCATAGCTGTCAGAGAGAACAGTTTTGACAGCACAGGTGAGGATATAGTGCTTTGTTTCTGTTTAGGTAGCACTGAAGGACTCTGGTTACAAATACTCTGGTTACAAATATTACTAATCTATGTACTCTATGCAAAAGTTTGAAATTTTATGATTAATATTAAACAGCAGTGGTAGTATTTCTGATCTTTTTATGACTACTGTACCATATACTTACAGATACAACATTTCCAACCCTATTCCTTAAATTTGATTAATGCCTGCTTCCTTAGAAATTTAGTATTCGCATTGAATTTGTAACTTCAGTAGCATTTATGCTACTTCATGTTATGATGAAAATAGTAAATGCTGCAGCTGTGCTCATGGAAAAAAACTGCTCAAGTTTATTTGATTTCATGTATTGATGATCAAGTCTCAGCCTGACTCAGTATAAATCCTCTTAGTTTTCCTTGTGTGTGCACCATGTAAATGCCAATAGCTGTGCAATAATTTTGCTTATACTTTTGTAGAGACTCACCTACTGCCAAACTGTTCTGAGCAGAATCTTTTGGATCGTAATTTGCAGGGGGAAAAATTCCTTATTTAGAATGTCTCCCATTCACAACACTTGGAATACCTTTACTCTTTTTTCCTTCTTTTTGTGTTTAAATAGAAGGAGGGAAAACCCAACCCTGAGCCTTGGAACTCACTAGAGTTGCTTTTGTTAGGTCTGTGCTTTTGCTTTGTAAAGTAAAAATACTGAATACAAGATCATGCTTTTTAAGGGTAGGATGATTCGTGAAGAAAAACCTGAGGATTTCATGGTGCACACGGGTAGTTCAGCATAGGCATGTAATATGATATGGCATGTCAAAGGCATCGTTGGTGGAGTGTATTCAGCTCAGTGGTTTTACATATTACAAACAAAAATATGTGAAGTGCTGAGTTAATGTTAAGTTCCTCTGTTTCAGTTTGAGACCTAGGTTTCTAAAGAGAATCAAGTATATTAGTCAGCCCACTTAAAAAAACCAAAACCAAACCACCTCAACCAAACAAAAACCAATTCTATGCAGTACCTGAACTGTTTCTTTTCATGCTTGATATATGCTGTGAAAAGCATTGTTGTTGTATTATATTGTAATTGCAACATGTTTATATTTCTAGAAGAAACAAAGTCTATAGGAATGGAATATCCAAGCCTGGGAGATAAACTTGTTGAAGACGGCTGTATTCATATAATTTCCCTGGGTTCCAAAGCTCTGATGATACAAGTTTGGGCAGACTTGAACACTGGAGCATTCGTATTTCGGTATGGTGTGTTAGTCCAGAAGCAGTCCTGTGGACATATTGTATTGTTACTTCTAGTAGCAACTTGCAGAGACTACTGATGGAGAGTAGAGAACTAATTTCTATAGTAGAGACATCTTGCACACTGATGGGGCAACATCAAGTAAGCGTATTGGATACAGATCTACAGGTTTATCAGCTGCAACTGTTAAGCTCTGGTCTTGCATGTTTCATGTACTCATTTATAGATAACTGCCCACAAGGCAGCAATTCAAGTTTTAGTGAAATAACACAATAAATGTGTGAAGACGGAAAAGGTCTTTGCAGCTCTAGATTTTCACACCTCAGCTGTGAAAATTGCTGTTACGTAATACTTACTGGGACAGTCTTGGTTTTAATCTTCTGAGCACATTTTAGCCCTAATTTAGTTCTCGTAAGTAATCCTTAAGTATTCTTGAAATGTATCTAAAACTGCAATTTTGGAACACTTTATTTCAGTGTTCAAAGCACCTGCATGTTTTCAATAAATTGAATTTAGCTTTTCTCTAAAATAGAGATATCTTTATCTTAAATGTAAGCAGATTCATGCAGACAAGTTAAATAACTAAGTTTGAAAGCGTTGTCACGATTTCCCTAGGTTATGTTGAGCGCTCTAAAAATAGAACTGTGCTCGAAAAAATTACCTGTCAAAGTTAAGGAACGCAATCTTAAATTTACTGAGGCCGAAATGTGCAGATTTGGAGCTTAAAATGCAAATATGAAAACACACACACTCATTTTTCCTTTTCTGTTGTTTTCAAAGCATGTGCATGGATCCAAATGATGAGATGAAAGCTGGTCTGCTGGCACAGGCTGAATCTCCAGAGAATGTTTTCCTTGTGGGCAGGTGGCAGCATTTGGCATTAAAATATCTGCAGAAGCCAGAAGGCAAGAAAAATTTCCATGGAATGCTGTTGCTGTGGGTTTCTGGTCAGAGGTAAAGAACACATTAGTTGTACCTAGATATTTATCTTCTTTAAAAGATATTTTCTTGTAGAAAAACATCTGCAATATTTTGGTGCAAGCTGCAGTTAGGGTTGGAGTAATCTTCTAGGAGGATAGGACAGGGGGTGTGTTACACTGCTAGGAATTCTTTAGAGATATCCAGAATATTCATGGATTACTTTGAGAATTGTCAGTTTATACCATGGACCAGTGCGGACATCAGTGTTTTTCTTCATCACAAATAAGTGAAAGAGGCAAGTACTACAAGATTTTGAGTAAAATCCAAAATAAGCTATGGCATGAAGTTAGCAGTAGGCATAATGTATCTGGTTGAATCCAAATGAAGGCGGTGTAGTCAGGTATCCACAATATTGTTGAAAGCAGGAATTAAGAGGAGTCGCAGAAAAGGCAATCACTTTTTTCGACTGAGAGAAATGAATAGGGAAGAAGTTAAAAAGTATTTCAGACAAGAACTGACAGTGTGAAGTACTACTTCCACTTCGAAGTTAAGGTCCATGCTCCTAAGTGAGATACCTGATACTAGGTTGAGTGGGCCTGTACCTGCATGAATTATTCACTGATTAGACAAATAAGAATTTTTTTAAATATCACTGTCTTTACCCTTTCTTCCAAAAGTCCCAACTGTGAGGTCTATGTTAAGTCTGTGCATGCTGGTATTCAATGAAGTCCAAATATGGAGATGTAAGGGGAAGCTAAAAATACTACAATTTTCTCCCCATGTGTAGTTGTCGAGGCCTCTCTATATATAGATTTAGTTGCTAGTTTGCTAATAGTTAGGCTCTTTCAGGAAGGTTTGAATGACCTTTACAGTCCAATCAGTCGGTTTATGTAAAGGCACATAAAGTTAATTGGATGCTTTCTGAAAGCATCAGGCTTATTGCCTGTGGCTGTGCAGCATACCAGTTCTGACGATGTTTCCTGGTACAAGCAAATCCTCAACATGGTGTTTTCTAGCATATGTGAACCACGGTTTTCATGATGTGCTTTAGCAAACTGAAAGGACTTTGACTTGTTAGGAATAGTAGAAATGCTTGAAATTTTGTGGTATTTTAAAAGTGTGCATAGTATTCATACCATTTCCTCTTTGAGGTCAGAGGAAAGAAGGAAGGTATTTCAGAGCTAGGAGAACTTGATTTCATGGCAACCCTAGCTGGGACTCTGTTCACCTGTTCTGTACAGTATTTGAATACATGTATCGTTACGTTACTGAGTTTTAAGGTGCCTGGAAGTTGAAAAGGACTTCAGTAGTTAGCGTTGATGTCAGCATGGCTTCTCGTCTACTGAATATTAAAAGGAATTTTAAACCTAAGCTGGATACCTTAGATAGCAATTTTGATCAGTTCTTAATATTTGAACTTGTTTGTTTTTATGTATTTTTAGGCAATGTGAGATTAATTTAGATTTCGCACTACCAAGGAAAACAAGCTTATCATCTGACAGTAACAAAACATTTTGCATGATTGGCCATTGTACATCATCCCAAGAAGATTTGCTCCGATTGTCGGGTAGATGGGATCTTGGAAATCTGCTTCTATTTAATGGTACTTTTGTATGCTTTTTTCTTGGATGAGCGTTCATTTCCTATTTCCCCTCCAAAATCAAAGGCTTATTTTAATATCTTTTTTAACATGCCAAGTTTTTACAGTAAAAACAACAATACACCCTTTAGCAGCATAATATATCAGGGAGAATGTAGGCAAATGTTTCAGTATTGGTTACTTCCTAATGTGTTCTTCTGCCATATTCTCTTGTTTTCTGTTTAGTGCCATAATTGGAAATTGGTTTTGGAATTTTTTTAAATAATACTTTGGGATAGGGGATAGAGAGATCATGATATTTGCTCTATTATTTTTTTAAAGCACTCAGTCTCTTACCTGGAAAATTGATTTCAGTTACCTGCTGCTAACCTACTAGCTTCAAATCACTTAAAGCATATTAAAAAGTTAAAAAAATCTGAAGCACCGAATGCTCTGAGTTAAGCACACTTATTTCTGGAACTTTTAGTGTTACTTTGGAGATTACTTTGATGTGTAACTCTCCTACTTGGGAAGTTTTATCTAGTACTTCTGGGTGTTTGCTTAATGCTGAAGGCTGGAACCCTGCTGCTTTGTCACCTGGCATTTCAGGTGCTGTGGCCCAATCAGGACTACTCCACAAGTGAGATCAGTTTGCCCAGGGTGTGTGGTGCATGCAGGTCCTGTGTGTGTAGCTGTGTATTTGTGTGGGCATAGGCAAGATACTTGTCATAAATGTAACCTGTAGAATCTACATGGTCTGGTGGTGGTGTGCCTACTGCCCGCATAACTGGTGTATCCAGAGAGCCCTGAATTCGCTGCTCTACAGTTGTCATGCACCCACACATCAGAGCTGGGTCCTTCTGGATGCTTCTTTTGAGTTTGTGTTCTCAGGTCATAGATGACCCAAGATGTGCTGCCCAGAAAGGGGAGGAAGGTTTATTTGGTCTTCTACCTCCCGTGGGAGTTTTTTCCCCTTCTGTCAGTTGTAGTGAGCTGTTGTTGTTGCATCCTGTTCAGTCACTGCCCCAGTCTCCAAGACAATGTAGCACATTGTTGCTATTTGTAATCTTTCTAGGCTTTGAAAGCTTTGAGGAGGCTTGGATAGATAACTTTTCAGTTTTAAAAAGTGAAGTTATTCAAAGACATTGATCTTCAGTTCATGCAGGTCATTTTCCTGACTTGGTTTCAGTTGCCTTTGCCACTGAATTGATCTGGGCTGTGATGTGTCAGAAGTCACTGATCTACTGTAGCTAATAGCAAGCATTAGGCTGCATTGATTGTTTAATCATCAGAGCCTACAAAATCCAGTTGGTGATATTCCTTGTAAAGTCTCTGATCCTGCTAGCCAATTTATGAATTTTGCCTTATTGTACAGTCAAGAGTTAACAGATTATTTTCTGAATTTTAGGTGCAAATATTGGACCAGAGGAAGCGTTTTACTTGTACACATGTGGCCCAGACTTCACATCTATAATGCCTTGTAAATATGGCAAAACATTGACTGACTTCTCTAAGTACATAAGTAAAGAGATTCTACAATGTGAACAAATTAAGGAGCTCTTCATGACAAAAAAGGAAGTGGATGTTGGGCCTTTAATTGTAAGTTTCTACTTAAAAATGGTCCTTAATCTTTTAGAACTGATTAAGAAAGTGGGAACATGTTTCCTGCTGTCTCCCAAAGTGCTTCATTTGATCAAAGCAGAGAAGATCAAATCCTCTTCTCATTAAAATCCTTGCAGGGCTCTTCCTACTTATTTTAATGGGAGCTGAACTCCACACAGGGTGACCATTTCATCTTGCTTTATGTTGGGTTCTGAAAATTTCTAGATGGTCCAGCATCTATAAATAATACTGCACATTAAATCATAGTAGATAAACAGGGACCTCCAAAAGCTCTAGGATGGATACATAGCTCTCCCCTCCATTAGTGTAAAAGACTGCTAAGTTAGACTTTTAAGATTAAAACTAAGAGGAGAGGAGAAATGAGGATTTATGTGGCTTTAAGGAAGCAAAAGAATTCATCCCAATTCCTTGAAGATTTTGAAGGGAGTAAGTTTGCATCAAGTTTGGCTGAAAAGTCATTTTCCAGCTGGCAGATACTGCTTTTCTCATCTTTCCCTACTGAAACAGCCCTGCCAGATTCAGGTGTAAATATACTTATGCTAAAAGAAGAATAAAATAAAACTTGCTTATCAGTGAAGCCTGCTATATTTTGGGAATTCATAGACTAGTAATTCCTGCTGTATGAATTGTTCCCACTAGAGGGATTTTTCTGATTTCATTTTGTAGCTGTAGGCAAAGGATCATTCTGTCTGGATGTGATCCTTGTAAACAATGGTACTAAATTTTGAAGAGGTTAAGAAGGAATGAATGGGATAAGAGCTTAACAAATCAGTCATGCAACTTATAAGCTTATTTTGCCTTACAGAACACCAAATAGGCAGAGAGAAGAACCGTGTGCTCAAGTGATAAATTTATCTTTGCACTTTTGCATAGAGTGCAAGCTCCTTAAATGAAATTATTTCTCTATTTTAAATAACCATCCAAATAAGATCATTTTACATTTCTGTGAAAATAAGTTAGTTACTTTTCATAGGAGCTTTGGTTTTGGTTTAAGTCTCTCTTTATTAATGAAACTTGTGTTGAGTTTCTCTTATGGCAAAGCTGAATAAAGAATAGGATTAAAACAAAAAACTGGTGAAGTTTTTAATAAACATCAGTATTTTAGACTTGCCACTTTAGAAAAGGAAACTATTTACTCAATGCCTCTATATGCTCATTTTATTTTAAATTTATCATTAACTTTGTTTTTTATCAAAACCATTGTGTAATTCTTTAGGTGAAGAGAGGGGGATCCTTGGTGAAATTTCTTAGTGTTTTCTTAATTTTCTGTGCTTTAGCTATTGCGTGAGTTTGCTAAGATTTGGGAATCCTGGTGCATTTTAGTGTACATGCATCCACATGCAACCTCAGTGCATGTTAATGGTAAAGTAGAAATGAACTGCCAAAGTTACTGCTACTTTCTGTTGGGTGACTTTCGTGATTGGCTTTTTGCATCCTTTGTGTGGGGGGTTTTTTATATTAAATTTCTAGAAAAAATTTAAACTCCCTTTTTTTTTTCAGGAGAGTCTTGCTGTTGTTTATACCACAAGCTGCCCTGGTCAGTACACCATATATGAGCCTGTCATTAGACTGAAAGGTCAAGTGAGAACTGTACCTTCTCAGAGACCTTTCAGTTTGAAAGAAGTTCAGAGCAACGTATTGGACTCTCATCACCTGAAAGCACTTCAGCCGGTTGAATATAAAACTCTTCAGGGTATACTACATGAAATTGGAGGAACTGGTGCATTTGTTTTCCTCTTTGCTAGGGTAAGGGGGCTGGAGGAGGGGTGTGTGTATATGTTCTCCCGTAGGAAATTTTCCTTGTATCTTGGGTAGAAAATCACATTGTTTTAGCTGCCTTGCTCTAGTCTGCATGTGATGCTTTTCTATTAAAGAAAACTTGTGGAAAATACTTGTGGCATAAGACTGCATCATGCAGGTTGTCTTAAACTGGAAATGTAATTATAATTCTATTGCATTATGGTTTTTATGATATTGCCAGTATGTAAGATGGGGTGTTACGTTCTCATTTAGAAATGGGGCTTTTAAATATCAAAAGAGGTTGTTTTTAGGGGTGTTTTAGAACTGATTATATTTTTGGCCTCTGACTGTAAGGCACCTAAATCAATTGCCTATCTTTAACCACTTTAACCACAGGATATTCACAATGCAAATATGAATAAATATGAAACTACATGGTGTGCAAAGCTTTATTTTTATTTAATGAATAGTGAGAGCTTTTGGTGATAACTGTTCAGCAGTGTTCAAAGGCTTATCCTAAGAAAAACTGTAATTTGAAAAATAGTAACTTAGTTACTTCTCAACAGTGACCTTTACATGGAGAGGCTAATATTTGTGCTGGCAGTCTCTGAAGTACTACAGTAAATTCACAATACTAATGCAGGCCTAAGACTTGTCTGATTTGTATGCCTCTGGTATTGTTCTGAAAGATATGAGGAGTAATAACAAATGCACATTAGATTATGGTTATAAAGATACTGCCTGTTGTAGTTTTACCACTGGTAGTGAAATCTGAGGAGAAAATCCTAATCCATGTTATTGTATTATGTAAATTTATGCTAAGTATCTGCTATGGATCCTGCTGAAGACTGATTGCATCTGTAAGGCAAGCAAACAATAGATCAGCTGTGAGACAATACAGGTATATAGGTGTATAAATGTGTAAGTGCAGCAGAATTAACTGGTACATGTCAAAGAAACCTCTAGGAACTGAAATTCCCTTAATGTGAGATTTCATTCTTGTACATTTTTGGTAAACATACAAGTTGCTCTTGGGATTCAAGAATTGTAGAAAGCGAAGTGAGAAAGAGGGTTCATAGTCTTCATCTATCAAATTACTGGTCTCTTTATGGATAAAATAAGACTTTAATGTTTGTTGTTTACAGCTAGACTTGGACTATAACTTCAGGAACTTTTTTTATAGCTTTCCTAAAACACTTAAGAAAAATACTTTTTCAGGGCAAACAGTTTATTCTTATTAGTGGCTCATGTATTTCATGACCTTGTGACTTTGTAGTATGGCAAGTACCTTCTGCTTGAAATTTATTTAGAACAGATGTTTTTCTTAGAAAGGGATTCTTGTGATGGGACTTGTATTTCCATAGCAGATCATAATTTAGCACAGTAGAAATTATTGCTTCAAGTATAATATCTGAATGTCCAAAAGAATGGACAAAAGAGATTTAATCCAGAAGTAATTATTTAGGAGTGCAACAAAGCTTTTTTTCTAGATATTTCTCACTTAAACTGTCTTACTAAATTTGCCTTTTCCTCAGGTAGTAGAGATTAGCAGCTGTGAAGACACTCAAGCTTTAGCACTACAACTTATACTGTCTTTAACAAAATACAATCAGCAGAGAATACAGGAGATGGACAACTGTAATGGTTATTCTATGATTCGTCGGGTGTTGATCAAACCAAAATGCATTGTTGGATTTCGCATGCTGAAGGTAAAGTCCTCTTTTAAACTTGGTATTTTGTTCAGTATTAGGACAAGTACAGAAACTTCTCTGTGATTTTAATTGTACATTTGAAGCTGCTATTACAAAGGCAGAACAGTGATTTGAAGCAAGTTTGGTGTTGACCAGGTAGATATGTCTTCCCTATCAAGAGAATGCTGTTTCTTTAAAGATCTTTATTTTTTTTATAAATTGGGTAGAACAAATGTACTGCTTTGTGTTTTGATACTCAAAAAAAATATCCCCCCTCTTTAAGACTCTCCTTGAAGGATGCTGCAGTGATGAGATTCTCTATATAAATGAAAATGGGCAATTCCAGCTTGACCCAGATTCTACTGCAGTTATTCAAGATGTCCAATTGTTAGAAAAGCTGCTGCTTGACTGGAAGATATGGTCTAAAGCAAAGGTAAATACTTTAATTTTGGAAATACTTTAGGACTAAAAGTCCGTATTTTAAAAAAATACAGTATTATGAGGTCTGAAAATAATTTCTCCTGTTACATGTTAGTAACTGGAGGAGTAGTAGTGGTTAGTTAATTACTACAGTTTTCTAAAATTAATATTCCTTGTTTTTCTTTGAATAGCTCTTTGTAATATCAATCTCCCATTAGCAATGATGGAGGTAGCCTTAGTGTATTAAATCTGTAAATGTGATGTATGCATATGACTTCTTAATTGAATTGATAATTTTTTTTGTGGAGAAACTAAAGAAGACCTGTTTACTTTTGGAGTTAAACTGTTGAAAATAACCATTCAGGGTTAATATAGCTAAGAATGTACAAAACTGATTTTAGAAAAGTAATTTTTTTTGTAGCTTAATCATTAAAACATGCTTAATTTTGTACGAGCATGACTTTTCTGATTAGTTTCTAACCTGTTCTGACCTGACAACTTGCATTCATTTAGTCATCATCTTAGATGTAAAACTAACTTGACTTTGTTGTGTTTGTTGTTTTTTCTCCTTGGTGTGTAGACTCACAAATGTATTTTTGAAGCTACATTCCTGTTTTTTGTTTTTCAGCAAGGTGTTTGGGAAACCCTGTTAGCAGCTCTAGAAATCCTTATCAGAGCTAACCATCACCAACAGATGTTTAACATTAAACAGCTATTGAAAGCTCAAGTGGTACATCACTTCCTGTTGACTTGTCAGGTTCTGCAGGTACTTCCACTCTGAAATCCTACTTTGTGCTTGGCAAATACTCATTTTTATTTGGGGAGGGTGGGGTAGAAGGGACTAAATTCTGTAGCAAAAGTTGAGTAGACTGTCCTTTGTGCTTCCAGACTACTTCCATCTTCAACAGTTGTTGCTGTAAACTGGTACAGTTCCCTACTGGGTGCTCTATTTACTGCTGGAGAGATGGGGCAAGAGCTTGTAACCATGTGGTGTGATTTGGAAACCTCGGCACTAGGTTACTTGCACAGCCATACACGAGCAGGAGCTGAAATGAACTGTCCCTTTTCTATAGAAACACCTGAGATGTTTCTTGCTGGTTCTTGTCTTTGTTACTGAAAACCAGATACTGTGCAGGCAGTGAAGCTGTCTGTTCTCTATCTCACCAGAGCTAAGGGGGAAGCCTGCCTGTAGTGCTCAGTCTGAGCACTCATCTCAAAATTTTGGCACAGTAGTAGCTTCTTCCCTGGCATGGAAATAGGTATGCCAGAAAGGGTTCTAGGGAAATGCTTCAGTCCTTTGAGAGGCGTTTTTTAAGAACATGACTTTGAAATGGTTTCCTGCGTATAGTACATTATCCGTTTGTGAAAATGTGTATTGTAATCCCTCTTTTCTGTACTCTTTTATAAAAATGGCTAATGAAGTGGAAATACAGAAGACTCAGTGTGATACTGTACAGAATGTTATTAATATGTTTGAATTATTGGTATTGGCAACTATTAATTTCTCTACAAATATGTAACCAATGACAATAAATTATACTTTCAATGGTGATTCATGTCCTAAAGTTCCAGAATTTCATGGCAGAGCAGTTTAGTATGCTGAACATGTTCATTTTTCTAAAAATCAGCTTGCATAACGTCTGAAGTATTTTGTGCATGGTGGACTTAGATAACATTTGGGAGGTACAGTAGCTGCTCTCAAAATTAAACAATACAGTTTTATTAGCTGAGCTTCTTTTCTTGTCTGTCCTACTACAGCATGACAATTAAAAAAAAAAGAGACAGTTTGTCAAATTAAAATTGCAAGTAGCTTACAGTTGTACCACTCTTTCTTTCCAGGAGCATAAAGAGGGACACCTTGCATCCCTGCCTCGGGAGGTTTGCGTGTCATTTGTGAAAATAATTGAAGAAGTACTTGGTTCTCCCCCAGACCTGGAATTGCTGACACTGGTCTTCAATTTCCTCTTAGCAGTTCACCCTCCCACTAATACATATGTTTGTCACAACCCTACCAACTTCTACTTTTCCCTGCACATAGGTAAATATGTCATAAATATACAGCTAGAAATAAACAATAAGATAAAAATCTGGACTGTCTTTAAATGTGATTGCTTTGGTCTGTCATAATATTTCCATTGTGCAAAAGTAAATTTTGAAGTCACATCACTAAACCAAAAAGTGCTTTTTCTCGGTTGTTTGGACTTGAGCGCTTCTCATTAGCCTCCAGTGATCGGCTCAAAATGTAACCTGACTACTATGAGTCTAATTTATCAGCAATGCAAACATAAAAAGCTTTTATACAACTTCCCCCTTATCTTTTCTTTCTAGATGGCAAAATTTTCCAGGAGAAAGTTGAATCACTTAGGTACCTGAGAAATTCCAGCAGTGGTGGGAAGTCGGTAGACAATTCTGCATTTGTGATTACATCTCCAACTGGATTTACAGCTTTACCACTGGAAGGTAAAACAATACTGGAAAAACAAGGATGTTAAGACACACTCTCTTGGCAAATGACTAGAGTGCCTTAAAGTGTTAGTTTCCCACAAATATTTCTTACAAATGTTCCCCTGTCCCTTGGAGCTTGATGCCTGACCGGCTGAGTAAGAAGGATGGAACAGAACATGCTACCTAAACTGCTCTTCATTCTTAAGTTGAAACAAATTGCCGCATTGATGGCTCAATTTGTTAAACAGACCTGCTAGAGATGTATGAGAGCACCCTGACCAGGCAGCAGTTGAAGTAGTGCGCCATAAGCAGCTATCTTATCTGGGCAGAAAGCATTAAGCTGATACTTTTCTTTATTTGTCCATAATCCTTCACATCCATTTATGTATTTCAGGTCATGTGTGACTGGCTATATTCTGTGTATCACAGTGTAATACTTTTCACAATTGATATCTTGTTGCTACTTTGTTTAGGAAAAGGAAATTGAGTCTTCAAGCACTATTTCAATTGAGACAATGTTTATTCACGTGTTTTTAGTCTTTTTAGTAAAGCAGGGGTAAGAAGAGCATATCCCAGTACTAAGTTGTGTATGGAATTAGTCCTTCTCACATATGGAAAATGTATGAAATCTGATTCTTCTAAATGAGTACTTTTTTATATCAGTATTACCAACTTGTTGTTTTTGAATAGAGTTTATTCATGTGTACCAGAGGAATGTTCAACATAACTTTTTTTGTTGCAAATAGGTGTTTGAGTGTTAGTGCTTCTTAATTTGAATTTCCAAATTTATTTATATAAATGTATAATTTATATAATCTTATATCTAGTCAGGAACTATAACAGTGATAGGACAAGGAGTAATGGGTACAAATTAAGAGGAAGAGTTTAGGTTAGCTATTAGGAAGAAATTTTTCACTGCAAGGCTGGCAAGACACTGGAACAGGTTGCCCATGGAGGTTGTGGATGCCCCAGCCCTGGCAGTGTTCAAGGCCAGGCTGGATGAAGTACTGAGCAACCTGGTCTAGTGGCAGGTGTCCCTGCCCATGGCAGGAGGTGCTGGGACTAGAAGATTTTTGAGATCCATTCCATCCTTTTTAACATTGCATGATTCTATAAAATATCTGAACTTGTATGTGTGTTAAATAGCCTGCTACCTGCACGTGGGTTTGCAGTTTGTTGTACTCCCTGCTAATGTGTATGAAAGCTTTGACTGTAAGACTGTTGCAGCTGTGTAGATCTCCCCTGTTGTGTGAAGGCCAGCTTGGTCAGGCTGTGTTGGCATATGTATGTGTGTATGTGTATTCATATGTTTGTTTTATATGTATCTCACCCATAAAAAAATACATTCCTGATGCATCGTCATTGCATTAGTACTACCTGGTGCATGGTCTTCAAAATACTTGTGAATGAAAAAACTCCTTTTCCTAGACTAACAGGAAACTGCTTCTTTCACCAGTCTTGTATACAGACTGCTTTCCCTGTTAAAAGTACAATTTGTTAAAGACTTGTAGCATGCTCTGAAAGTTTGACTGTTTCAGGTCAAAAGGTGCAGTTAAAAGCAAGCACTGTTAAATAAAACATGCAGTTATTTGTTCTAAATTTGAAATATGTGTAAAACCTTTGTGCAAAAGGGTTGGTGAGTAGTATTTTGATGTCCACTGAAACACTGCAGATTGGACCTCTTACACAAAGCTCCAAATAGAACAATCTGAGTTATTTGACCCTGCTTTGAGCAAGGAGTCTGGTGTAGACACCTCCAGCTGTGCCCTTCACTCTCAGTGATTCTATAAAAGTTCCTGCTGAGGGTTAGGTGAAAGGATCATAACTTAAATCTAGAAACTCCAGTATATTGGCAAGAATTACATTGCCTTTTGTTTCTTTCACATCTGTGACTTGCTAAATATATGGCTGTATAGTAGTTTACTATCTCTACTTTGATTTAACCAAATCTGAACTATGTTTGGCATTGAATCAGTTTTGCACATAAAATTAACTTGGGTCACTGCAATTTAAATGGATGAAGAGCGTAACATTGAGAGAAAAGCTGCGTTTTAGTATGAAAGGAATGCTGAACATATCCTTATTTCTCTAGGGAGTACTTCCAAGGCTAGTGTACAGCAGAAGATAAGCTCTCAGGCACCTAGAGGGCTTTCTAAAAGCTTACCAGCATTGCCTACTTCCTCACGCCAAGTTCATCATGAAAGACTAACTGAAAGAATGGCAAGCAGTGTTGATGACCTGCAGATCACTGGTGGGCGTGACTACATTGATCTTCAGGGTAGAATTGGTTTTGTAGAAAGTTCTGAAACTATAAGGAGAGTACAGGAAGAACTCTTCCTTAGCAGCTGTGAGTCTGCAAAAACAGTTTGTGACTCAGAGCTAACATCTGCCGAAACATTTGAGGATATTGCAAAAGAAGTAGAGTTATCCGAAAATGCATTCGAGAGTAAAGAAGCTGATGCAGACCTGAAAGGTAATGAAGCTGGTGGTGGTGGTGCAGCTGAGGCATTGCTACGTCGTCCAGACAATCTGAAAGGACTGCCTTCGTTTCAGAGGGGTCAGAGTAATTTTGCAGGGTTGGGCTTAGCATTCTCTGTTCATGGAGCATCATCAGCCATTGCTCGCTGGCCAAGCTTTGCTGACCAGAAGAATGTACTTCCTGAAGACTGGGACAGTCTTGCTTTTTCTTCAGCTAATGAGAATACCCCAAAACCATCTGAAAGCCCTGATGACAGGTAAGCACATAAAATAATAAATTAACATGAGCTTCAATTTCACAGTTCTTGCTCTTGATTACTATTCTATAAAAATTCAAAGCCTGAAAACTAAGGGAATGTTTCCAATGGCCATCATACACAAATTTATTAAGCTTTTAGTGTATGTTGTTTCAGTTTTTGCTGTGTTTACATAACAAATTTTAAAAATCAGGATTTTTGCTATGTTCAGTAAAAGTGGGAACTGCTCACAAAAAAAGTAGTTCTGGTCAGATTGTCCTTTTTACTATCTGCCATCTAAAAATAAGTGTTAATGAAGATTGGTAGCAGGAGCATTGGAGAAATGACGTCTTCCAAATTTCTAATCCTAACGCTCTTTCTGTCCCTCAAGAATTGCAATTTTGCTTTTTTTCATTTTTCCTGCTGTAGACAATAAACAGTGGTAAAACATATTCCTCTGTTTTCAGATGTGCAGAAGACTATCTTGTGCTTATCTGTTGTGGATTATATGATCTCTTGCGTGGAGTTCTCCTAATCCTACCAGATATCATGCTAGAAGATGTGATGGACAAACTTATCCAACCTGATTATCTTATAGTTCTGGTGAACCACTCGTCTCCTCTCATACAACAAGGAGTCATTAAAGTAGGCCTATATCAAATGTTTTCTGCTAAGAAGATGTGAACCAGCATGGTTAACATGTTGGAAATGTGATGGGGTTTTAATATTTTTGTTAAGCTTTCTTCAATTTTCTACATTTATTTCTGAGTTTTAAGATAAGTTTCCACCCCATGGATTTAAAAAAACCGCCAACCAACCAAACCACAAAGCAACATAAACACAGACTCTTTGAATAGCTAAACAGTCTATAATGTAAGCCAAAGGCCTTAAGAGCTTACGATGGCATTACCAATGTAAATGGAAGCAACAATGTAGAAAGTCAGTGGCACAAAACACAGTGCGGTAGGTAGAGTGCTTGCACCTTAGTTTGGCTTCTAACAGAGTTGACTTTGAGTTATTCTGAGGAGTCATCCACACATTTGTGCACTGAAGATAGAGTTGAGGCTTCAAAATGTTTTCAGAGATTTTTGTAGTATTAAGGACAGTGTTCCTTAAGGTAGATCCCTATTTTAATTTGAAAAAGAGTAAGACTGTATGGCTTTATTGAGAACAAAAATCATGCATGCATTTGCATGCACACCGAAGTGCAAGATTGAGCAAATATAAGAAGTTTGAGTATTTATGTATGCATTTGCTAACTGTTGTGTGATTTCATCTGCCCCAAACTTGATGAAAAATGTAAGACTCTTCAGATCAAAAATATATTATCAGATGTTGATTGTAACAAGGACAGTGTAGATTGCAGCTGCAATAGTATAATTGATGTTTGCAATCTTGAATTTAAAAAAAATTTATTTCAATCACAATTTAACTTTTAGGGCAGTTATATTAAATGTTTAACTCTTACACCATAATTATGCATTTATTTTTAGTTATTGGATGCATATTTCAACAGAGCAAAGAGGGAGCAGAAGGAGAAATTCTTAAAGAATCGTGGCTTCTCTTTGCTAGCCAACCAGCTGTATCTTCATCAGGGGACTCAGGAAGTTGTAGAATGCTTTTTGGAAATGCTTTTTGGCCGCTCTGTTGGCTTGGATGAAGAGTAAGTAATGCTGTGCTTTTGTGTCCTGTAGCAATATGTGAGTTACAAGCAGTGCACTTTGCTGGTCAACAACCATAAAAAAGTTCCTTCAAACCTATTTTGGTATGTTTTGCTTGCTTAACACTGAAATGTATTAAAATTCTTAGGGCTGCTGTGTGGCCCTTAAACTGTTTGTAAGCAACTTCATCTGATGGAGGCTGTCAGCTGGGATCTTGTAAACACTCAGACTGAGTGCCTCGGAGGCCTTTGCACTCAAATGTTGTGTAATCAGTTTAACTCTGTCTCTGATCCTACATGAAACTGATTTGTATCCTTAAGAGTTTTAAGTAGTAGTCACTAGACTTCTGCTCTTGGATTTTGGTAGGTGATTAAGGAAAAATCTTGATGCCACAGCTGCTTCCTTGTCTTGGCTCTAAATTTATATGGCTGTCTCTTTTAGGGAAAATCCCAGGGATACGCCCTCTTCATCAACCAAAGAGCCACCTCATACTGACAGGAAATGAGATTACCTTTAAGCAGATAGCTATATAAGTAGATTATATTTTTTAGAATTAGTCTGACTAGTTAATGCTTGTGCAGAAATCACATGTGTAAATATAATCAGTGCAAAAATCTTGCAAAAAGTTCCTTCTCAGTTGCTGCCTCTGCAGGATTTGTAGCCAAATTACTTCTGCCTCTTGACCTGATCTTCGCCACTCAAAAACTATTCCTGTTTAACTGCAATGTTTAGTCATGGCTGCTTAATTTGCCCCAAAGCAGAGAACTGTTACTTCTTCAGGATTTATTATGGGGCTGGAAAGCTAATTCTAATGTCTCAAATTTTTAGGATTGTGTATAATAGTCATATGATGGGCTGATAATCTTATAATAGTAGTGCAGTTTCTTTGTGCACAAGTAAAACAAGGTCTGAAGCCCTGCTTTGAGTTCTGCAATCACAATATGCCAGGTGCCAAACTTAATTAAACTTCAGCAGTAATAGATATAGGATATCAAACCTGCTGCCAGTCAGTATATTGTTATATTGATGACAAGCTGTATCTGTTTTCTTGATAGTGTCTGTGTTAGTTATAATAGTGACTATTGGAAAGGTGATGCGTCCTTTTTCTATACTGATGAAAAACCCCTCTATTTTCATGAAATCTATATTGTAGACAGCTTGTAGTTAGCTGAAGCATCAGATTTCATTTTTAGGCACCTAATTTCTTTGTGGCTCTATGAAAAGTTTATTTTTCTCTTACTGGATTTTTTAGTAGGTAGGTATTGTTACTACAGTGAAATGTAGGAAATTACCATGGACATCTTTTCTAAAATACCAGCACATTATATATAACTGGTATTCCAGTTGCGTGTACTATTTTTGTTATCAGGTTGTTCTTTAGGATGCCACTCATTCATATTTCTGGTAACAGATTTGATCTGGAAGATGTCAAGAATGTTGGACTCTTTCGAAAGTGGTGTGTCATTCCTGTTCTGGGTCTAATAGAAAATTCTCTCTATGATAATGTTCTGCTGCATAACTGCTTCTGTCTCCTCCTGCAAATCATAAATTCCTGCTCAAAAGTTGCAGACCTGCTGCTTGATAATGGTTTGCTCTATGTGTTGTGTAATACGCTGGCTGCTCTCAACGGACTGGAAACAAAGTGAGTATTGTTTCTGTTGCTATCAAATAATCTAGGCACAGCCATAAGGCTTGCAAGAAATTACTGTATTGGATTTTTTCTACTTTCTAGAATTATCAGAGGGCATGTACAAAATAATACTAGGTTTGAGGTTTTCAGCTTTAATTATATCTGTAAGTTTAAGTTGATGTTTAGATAGGCAGTTCAAACAATGGAATATGAAATGTTCTTTCCATACCTTAAGCATTCAAGCAAAATGACGTTTTAAAATGCGATTTTGTCACGCTGTCTGCACTTTCAGTGTTTTTCTTAATAAAACTGAACAGTAAGATAAAGGCCCAGGAAATGATAGCATTCTATTGTATCTATGGTCAATATTAAAACTGAAGAAAAGTCTCTCCTGTACTGTCTGTGATTTAGAGTAACTTCAATGACTTTATTAGCTATAAAGATTCTGTACTTTAAAAAAGATTATAGAGGGAACAAAGGAGAGACAGGGTTTTGTTATTTTATTCCATTAGTTGGTATCCTGAAGAAATGGAAAGGTTTCCTTTTTACCAATACAGTTTTTGTTCAGCATGGTTACAAAATGAGATTATCCTGATATTTTTTTGAGAAATACAGGATTTCAGACTTGTTCTTTAACTTGAAAATCTGATAGTAATACATCATTGCTTTTCCAATAAAACTGTGCTGCACTCAACATTAGAATGCTTCAAAAATTTGCAGGCCTCCCGTCTGCCAAAGTTAACACTAAAGAAATGTCTTGAATTATAATTTTCTAGTCTTCAGCAGTAACATTTTTATAGGAAATACAATATAGTATTAGGTATAGTTGGCAGAAGTAGCAGGGGGAGTAATAATGGGTCTTGTTAAGAGGAACTGTCACGTCTCTGGTAACTACAACTTTGTTTGCAGCATTCCCTTGAATGACTACAAGTTACTTGCATGCGATATACAACAGCTGCTGGTAGCAGTTGCAATTCATGCCTGCAGCTCCTCAGGTTCTCAATATTTTCGTGTTATTGAAGACCTCATTGTGCTGCTGGGTCATCTTCAAAATAGTAAAAATGCAAGGATGCAAAGTAAGTTGTCTGCTAATTTTTGGGGTCATGGGACTAGAAAAGTAAATCCCTTCCCCACTGTTTTTTGTTTAATATTCCTGCTGAGGGAGAAGGGGGAGTTTTCTGGTGATACATCTTTCTCTTCTAAGTGATTCTCAAATTAGTAGTTTTCCTTAGGAGCCTGCCTTGTGGTCAAGAATTGTGTACTGCTAATCTGAAAAAACAGTGACTGTAAAAGTTCTTTAAGGATGTTTAAATGAAAACATTCTGTACAGTTTCATGTAGCTTGTTTTGGAGTAATCAAATTCAATGGCTTTTCTATGAGAACTCATTTCTGTGGTGTCTGTGTCTGTGGAAATAGTGAGGTGACTTTGTGTGACTCCAGTGGAATCTAGAGTTTTATAGCTCTTGACACATTTTGTGTTTTGACTAGTTACAAACATCTGGTAAAAATTCTTGAAGAGGTGTAAAGCATGTCATGTATACTTCGTATGCCTCTCTCTCTAGATATGGCAGTTGTTCTGCAGTTAAAAGTTCTTCAAGCAGCCATTGAATTAATAAAAACCACAGCAAGTCAAGATGCTCAGGAGCAGGCCAGTTCAGCCCCATCACCCTCGACACCACATCGCACAATGTTCCAAAAGCGCAAAGGCATCGCGGGTGAGTGGCAGACGTGTAGCATTCTTGTATGTATTTCTCCTGTATGTATTACTTGATGATTCCATGAGATTACCTTCTCTTGGGATTCTCTTAAATTCACAAGTTGCTTAGTAAAGATGTTTTTAAAGTAATTCATGATGCTTTTAATAGCCAACCTCACAGTAAGGTAATGCCAAAATCAAGTTAGTGCTTGTAAGTAACACAGCTATGATGTGAGGATTGCTTTGTTGCACAGCTTTTCATTAGAGACCATCCTGAAATAAATACCTGCCACTCCAAGTTTATACTTGGAAGTGCCACTGTGGTTGTGTTTTTAAAACCTGTGTTCAGTTCTAGCTTTAGCAGTAATACTTTCCCGGTATTTGATGGCTTGTGAGTCCTTCTGTAGAGGTTTTGGAGTTGTCTAGCTGTAAGTTGATTTTGTGTGTTTCTCATAAATGAAGCTGCATTAAGGACTTTACAGAAGATGCAATTTAAAAACCTGGCAAACACTTATTATTCCCTGTTTACTATGGGAATGTTTCTCTTGAGATGGTCAGCTTTTGAGAACCCTCTCCATCAGCCTAGTGAAATGTTACATATATATATTCAGTATAGTGAAAATGTTTTTATATTAGTGAACTTGCTAAGGCACTAAAGGTTAATAGAAATAGTTATTTCCAAAAGAAGGAAGAACAGTCAAGGCCTACCAGTTCATTTCAAGAAAATTCTGAGGAATATTCTCGTGAGTTAGATACTGTGCTTCTATTAGTAGCAATAGGTATGGTACAAAATGTGTTTGATGATATGTCTGGCTCATCGTTTGTGCTCATGAACCCACTCTGCAATATTTTGTGTATCACTAATTTTTAATCCTTTATCCAATTATACGATAAAAAGAGGAATAAAAGTAGTGGTTTTGAAAGTTTTGCACAAAAATGTTGAAGTCATACAGTAAATCTGATCTTGAGACCTACTCATTCCATGGTATTACTTATTATTTGAAATTTAGATATTTATTCTCAAAAAATTTTAGAAATTAAAAATAAGAAAGACAAACACCCAATGGCACTTCTGTTCCCTTTGATCTTGATGTATTTCAAATGTTAGTTTCCTTAAATGATATGAACTCTTTGGATGAAAGCAGTTTTTGAGTGACTGAGTTTTTGTACATTTTGGTAGAACTCTATTCATGCTTCTCTCCTTAAAGGTTCCAGGAAGTTTTCGCTTGCTCAGTCTGATGCTCTGCTGGTGAAAATGCGCTCACTAGCAAGTGAGGAATTCAACATGATGATGCAGCGGAGAATGAGCCAAGAAAATCCTATCCAAGCCACTGAGTCTGAGTTTGCACAAAGGTTACAGAGGCTGACTGTTTTGGCTGTTAACAGGCTCATTTATTTAGGTAGGATTTCTTTTTGTTTGTTTCTGTTTTGATGAAAAAAGAATTCTTGCTTTTGCAGTGTTGAAGTGTTTAGAGAGGAAAGTCGTACTATTGACACTAGTTTAATGGATTTAGCCATAAAGCATCATTCTCGGTGATTTTTTTCTCTCAGTATTATGTAACTGGCAATCTGGGTAATGTTTTTATCTGAATGAACTGAACAAGTTGTTTTATTTCTACATTAGCCCATTCATGTGTTAACTGCCTGAATTATTACCTGACAATTTAACTGCCAAAGGGAGCATCTGCTCTCTTAAAATGCAATTTTTTAATGAAATGGCTACATTGGTTATCAAGGCTTGATGCCTTTGAGAGCTAGTTCAAATTCTGAAAAAGCAAGAGAGAAAAATTATGGTAAATATATCAGTAAAGGCAGTGTTTGATATAATGCTAACTAAAGGATTGCAAGATTGTCGTGCTTGAGATGGTACTGATCAATATGTACCTCTTAAATTTTAAGCCTCTACCGAAGAGTGCCTTGATGTACTGGGTATAACAGAAAATACAAGTCAAAGCAGACTTTCAGCATCCCAGATGGAAGTTCCCGAAGAGGAAAGCCAGCAAGCACTGACTAGCAGAATAAATCCTTTTCTTAAAGACATGGTCAAAATGTTGGTGGAAGGAATCAAAGTATCCATTGTAAGTAATTAGATACTGTCCATATTAAAGCATATTTCATAAGGTTCCTTTATTAGGAACTTTCATGCATAGTGTATTCTGTCCATAAATGCTTTTCTTACTGTGTCTCTCCGTTCAACTGTGGCATTAAAAACCCTGTTCAACTTCCCAGTTACTCTGCAGTTGTAAAATAATAAATGGATCTGTTCTGATTTTTACCTTTACATTTAGCAAAATTCTGCTTGAACAAGAACACGAAACCTAAATAAACTTCCTTGTACTACGCAAATTTGCTTGGTCTCTTAAGCTTCAACATTTAGGTTTGCTGAAGCCTATAAAACCAGGTCTTCTGTGCCTCCACAGGTGATTTTCTGAGCAATTTGTGTTTATAGTATATTTAGTTGGGAAGGAGAGCTTTCTCTTTTTTCAATTCTTTCCAAAGGGCTGAAAGTCTTCTAACATACAGGTGTTAGCTTGTCAGCCTTTCCAAGGCGATCAGTTTTTGCTTGGATAATATGAAGTGTGTTATTACTCTTTCTTAGGTCATCTTGGTAAAAGTGGTTCTACCGAATTTTCTTTCTAGCTCAGAAAAATTACGTTTGATAGGTATATTATCTTTCCCTTGTGCCATACTCATAGTACTTTTCAAAGATGGCAAGTTTCTTTTTGTGAACACACACATCTCCTTCCAATGCCTGGTTTCTAATCTTTTGAGGTAATCCATTCAGAAACTGGTGACTAATTTAAAAGGGCTGTTGATTAAAATGAGCAATCAGAAAAACCCCTGTTTTTTAAATCTTCTACATCATAATTTTCACTTTCTGGATTGTTTTAGTTGAATGCCTTTTAATCCATAATAATAATCACTGTACTAAACCAAAACACTTATCTTGGTAGATAAAACTTTGTCTTGCATTTTGATCATATTAACTGTGTTTATTTTGTAATGTGAAAAACTTGGTAGAAGTAAGCCCTAACCATGTAATATTAAAAAGTTATCTCCATTACTTAGGGCACCAGCAGAATGAGCACTCCAAAACAGCAGTGGAGCAGGACCCTCTTGTTATGTAAGGACACATTCCGTACCCAGCTTGGGAGGCTTCTTGTGCATAGCTTGTCTCCTGTAAGGCCACTGCAGGAGAGGAAGCAGGCTTTGGAGATGGTACACGAAGTAAACCACCAAGAGATTTTGCGTGACTGTCTTAGCCCAACTTTGCAAGTAAGCTCAAGAGTGTTTGAGAGAAGTTTCTAAAACCTCTATTCAATTGTTTTAGATTTTACAGTTATTTAGAACTGTATGTGCCTAGTTGTTGACTGCTATTTTAGCAATGTTTAGTGACTGACAGTTGTCATACAAAACACCCGCGTGTACCTCTGCAGTTGCTATGCTATCCTGAGGACAGATAGAATTAAGTCTGGGTATGTTGATGCTGTTCTGCATCAAACACATCCCCTATGCAGTGCAGAGACAAAAGGTGATACTAGTTTCAACATGAAGGATTTTACTGAGGAAGCTAGGAATTGGAACTCTTAACTGCAGACTTCCTGAAGCTTGTAAGAGTTGATTTCAACTAGATTTTAAGAAGCAGTCAATCCTCAACCGAAGCAGTACTCTCTCTTTTCTTACTTAGCCTTTATTAGTTCTTAAAGTGGGATTGTGTATTCCATGTTCTTAAGTCAAATAGCTGAATAGGTTCTCCCTACTTTTCTGAGTTTGTCAGAAGAAAGCTTTTTTTAATTGTACTCTGTTAGTTAAAGCTTGAGAGCAAGCATTTCTTAGAGTCACAGGGAGAAATGGGGTAGGAATGTTGCAGTTTGAGATCTTAAGGAACTGCAAGAATGAAATAAAAGACATGCCACAGTTTGAGTCGCTGTATACTAAGAAGAGAAAGTATTTATTGGATTCACTTATAGCACTCACATGTTTCTGATCACATATGTGCTATTCAAATAAATAGCAGTTTTACCAGGAAGAAAAGAGCTCATGTACTACCAGTGGCTTCTGTGTGGGAGTGTCATGTTGACTACATTTATGGCTTATGTCTGCTTAACTTCATTATCTGTCAGCTCTAATTTGATTAATCAAATGAGGTGTAGAGTTCTTGGCAGGCATAATTAGAAGTCTCTGGCACATATTTCCTGAGGTATAAACAAGGCTTCAGGAGCTGAGTACTGGGAGAAGAAACAGTTCTCTTGCAAGCCATTTGAAAAGTCACAAGATGGTGGGGCAAATTTTATCATGTGAGAATAAAATTCAGCATATTTTTCTAGTTTTATAAAAGTTTATCTTTAACCATTAAAGCTGTCATTTTTTAAAATTAGAGAATAATTAGTAGAAGAAATCTGTACAGTCTGACTAGAAAAGGGAATAAAAGCAGAGGGGAAAAAACTGCTCAGTTTTGTCAAAATGAGAGTGACCATACAGCTGTATTCCCCTCTTTCCTTCTTTTCATCTTCTAGCATGGGCCTAAATTAGTGCTCTATTTGTATGAGTTAATGCACAATCACAGCGATGGAATGACCAAAGAACAACAAAGAGCGGCAGGAGACTTAATGAATACATTGAAAAGTTGTGGCTATAAATGCATTCCCCTGAGCCCACGGCCAAAACCAGATTTAATAAAAGCATTGAAAGAGGTTTGTAAATAAAAACTTTTCTTTAAAAACTGGGTGTATTTGAGACAGTTGTCTTATATGGGATCAGAGTTTAACTGCAGATTGTAGTGTTCTTTGGTGTGTGGCTCATGCTTTTGGGAATTCTCTTTGGGTTCTAAATATTTGTGTCACATACACTCAGCACTTCACAGCAAGCTCACAAGCTTCTTGGTAAAACGTATTATTTAATCCAGGTGAAGATGGGAGTTCATAATAAGCTACTAGTATCTGTTATTGTCAAGAAAATTTTTGATTTCTTGAAAAGAGAAAAATTATATATAAATATAATAAAATGACAGTAACTGAAATGAAGTCTTGCTGGCTTTAAATGCTGTGAAGATATCAGTTGAACAGTTTTGTCAGTCCTCCTTTTTTGAATTGGCATGTCCTTTAGCCTCCCCTTCCTTATTTTGTCCATCTGAGAAAAGAAAGTAATGTGTTAAACTTCCATTCAGGATCAGAAGAAATATGAGATGGAAGAAGGTGTAAACAAAGCTGCTTGGGAGAAGACAATGGCTAATAATCGGCAGAAGTAAGTACCTTAAAGGGGCTGCAAGAACTCTAAGAAATGTCCTCTGTTCAGCACTTCCCATTGCAACATTGCCTGTGTGATAATTATGGATGGGGTTTTTTCAAGCTAACAGCATCACTAGCTTTCAGGCTTTTAAGTTTACTGTTGTATTATAGGCATATGCATTTTGGTAGGTTGCATAATAAATGGCATTGTGTGAACCTCAGAATAATGAATTGGCTTTTTGCACATTTGGCATTTCACCTTTAATTTTATGACTGTTGCATCTGTCCGATCACCTCTCCTGTTGCTGTGATCTGTGCAATTGAATGTCCCTGTAACTAACCCTGATTTTCAGCAAATAAAATACTGTATTCAGTATACAATTTAAATGCTTTTGTGAGCTATGTAGACTGCTGCTCCTTGGCGTAATTGTAAATTTCAGTGCATTGTGTTAAATTGAGTTTTCGTTAATTTACATTTCGGGCTTTGCCATAAAAATCAGATTTGAGATGCACACACAATGTGCTTTAAAGTAGGCAAGTGCAGTAGCTGTAAAGATCAGCTTAGTCAAATCCACACAGACAAGTGTTAAGACTTTATTATGTTGAATGGCTTAGGAGATTTAATCAGTGGCTAATTAGTGTCCTTACTCCGGATTTTTATTGTAATGAGTATACATGAATTAGTCAAACATGTTAATATATAGCCATTGATCTTCTGACTGGTTTGTCTTGTCTTTGGCCAAAAGTAATAGGTTTTTTGATGGCTAAGAAGCAGAAGGTATTCAGGAATCTCATTATGTAGGCTAAGTTACTCTGCATCTGCTATAACAAGAACTCTACATACCTACTGCCAAACTGATTGTATTTTATAAGGCATTTTGGTGTTGTTCCCTTTTCAGTGTGTTTATTTGACATTTTAAAACACAACTCTTCTCCTCAGTCTCTTTCAACGTCTAGATACAAAATCTAAAGACATTTCTAAAATAGCTGGAGACATCACACAAGCTGTGTCGCTGTCACAAGGAATGGAAAGGAAGAAAGTAATCCAGCACATCAGGGGGATGTATAAGGCAGAGCTAAGTGCCAGCAGACATTGGCAGGAGCTTGTTCAGCAGCTTACCCACGACCGGTGAGTTTTCTCATCTCGGCGAAAAAGTGAGAGAGACTTGATGCCTGACATGAGCTTCTCATTCTACTCAGAGGCATGTGAAATGGAGACGATATTAAAATTGGAATTACTTTTGCTAACCAACTGATAATTAGACTTGCAAAAGACTTGATTTTTTCCTACCCTATCTTTTAGGGTGAGTAGCCAAGTAGTATTTCTATGCCATTTAGACAAGTTTTTTTCATCATATACATTTTGCTGTGCCTAGTGCAATGAAGAGCGTCCTAAAGTTTTCGTATCTTGCACAATATGGATGGAGTAAAAAAAATATTTTTGGGGTAATCTTAATCACATTAGCATCTAGATACTCTGTTCACTAAATAGTGTAGAACTAAGGATATTAATGTTGATAAGAAACCAAACTATGGTATTTTCACCACTGTGGAGCTAGTATTATCTCATGCTTGCAGCAGCAGAGTTTTCAAAATAGTGTTGGATGCATTGTATTGCTGTTTTCATTAGAATGAGTAGCTTCAAGAACAGTCTTACAGTAGCAGCTTGTGAAAAGTCATTCAGTGGAATAGCTCATGAAAATAAACTACAGAATTTAGTCTTTTAATACTTTTTCAGAAATAATTGCCCAGTGTACTACTGTGCAACTTCTGTCTTTCTACTAGTTAAAGAAGAACAGAATTGATAAGCACATATACTGCCTCTGCTGCCAAACTCCTAACATATTTTTTTAATCAGAGCACTCTGGTATGACCCAGTCTATTACCCAACTTCTTGGCAACTGGATCCAACAGAGGGCCCAAACAGAGAGAGGCGCCGCTTGCAGAGGTGCTACCTAACTATTCCGAACAAATACCTTCTCCCAGACAGGCAAAAACAGGAAGGTAATTAAAACATCTTCTGTGCTGAATGTAGTGCAATGTCTGAATTGTAATGCATGTTAGTACCTTAATATTTGTGATTTCTTTATAGGTGTGATAAAAACTCCATTGTCTTACCTATTTGAAGACAAAACACATTCTTCTCATTCCTCTACTGTAAAGGACAAAGCTGCAAGTGAACATATAAGGTAAGGTTTGGATAACACTTGCTTCCGTTTCTTTTCTTTTCCCAACCAAATGAAGCAGTTATCACTTTTTTGTCTAAATAAACATTTTTTTAAAAATCAAGGGGGAAATGAGACAAATATGAAAAATAGTAGGCTTTTTGCTTTACTCAAAAGCAAAAGACTAGAGCTGCCAAATACCATCTGGTGTGCTGTGGATAGGACTTTTGTGGGATAACCTGATGGGATATCTTATTTTTACTTAGTAGCACTGCCTGTCCTAGATATCTAAGGTCTGGTAGGTCTTTCCATTAGTGTTCAAAAGCAAATTGTGTTTTCATCCTCTCTGCTTTTATCATTGCATTACTCAACTCTGTGGTTGTGTCAATTTTCCACCTGTTACAGGCACTAATACAGCCTAAAATAAATGCAGAGAACATGCAAAGAAATAAGTACAAATACACTGATGAGCAAGTCTAGGAATTTGAGGTTCTATTTTCTTTCCCTTTTTGGGATTTAGTAGTCATGTTTTTGGACAGTTTTCCTTCAGCTGTAACCTTGGAGGCTGTTGGCTTTAGGTTGGTTTTAGGTCTGCTGAAAGGTACATAACTCCGTAAGGATAGGCATTTCCATAAACCATAAGCACTTCCACTTTGAAATATTTCAGAGTTAATCGAAGATGTATAAGTGTAGCACCTTCTAGAGAGACTGCTGGTGAACTGTTGCTAGGTAAGTAGAATTTTCAGTATAAATACACTTTTGGCGTAAGATTCTGCTGTGTATATAAACCTGGCTAATTTTTTTTTAAGTGTTTGAGGTGTTGCCTGACTTCTTGTGGATTACATACTTTATATATCAACTTTGCCTTTCTTCTCTACTGTTTGCATGAGGGCTGTTTGAACTGCCACTAAGTTTTAAGATCTGCAGACCACTTGCTAAAAGATGTGGAATGATAAATTGTATTTCTGCCAAGTACTCTCGTGCCCCAGGTGCTATTCTTAGCATTCTTAACTCTTGAATACTGTTTATGTAACCCAAAGATGCATTGTGCGATACCATGTACCTTTTCATAACTATTTTTTGATGTAGGAAAATGTGGCATGTATTTTGTTGAAGATAATGCTTCAGACACAATTGAAAATTCGGTAAGTGTTAGAATGTATTATCCAGCTTTAATTTTTCCAAACTATGGCCATGAGTAGCTTTCTTCTTCAGGAATTTCAGTGGCAGTAGTACTAGAGATCTCTGGACAAAGCTGACCAAACTTATTAGATGGTTTGTGTTGCTTCTGTTGCCCCTGGCTATGGAATTGGTGGTGATAGAAGAAAATGGGAAAGATGTGGGCCTAGGACTGGGAGGGAATGAGGAAGGGGTGATGTGAGAGGCTTTTGCACCGTACAGTCCATTGCTTTGAGTTCATCAGCAAAGTGCACAGAGTTTGCTTTGATCTGCACCTGAGAACTTGCCTTAGTGGAAGCTGGAGCACTGTGAAGTGCAGAAATTCACAAGTGTATGAATTGTGAATTCATATTCACAAGTGCTCCACAGCATCTGATTCTTGAATTTTGCATTATATATGATGTTCTAGCTCCTCCCTTATCCTGTACAAGAGGACTGTTTCATGAAGGAAATGGGGACTGACCTAACCTTCTGATATACAAAGACTCTGATGCATAAATTGTTTATACATCCAACAGACATGTAAAAGTAATCAAGATATGGATTGCACTACTGAAAGCTTTAAACTGTTTTTACAGAGTTCTTCCTTGCATCTACTAAACAGACAGTTCCTGTGGTTTAAGATGCTACCACCTGCTTTGTCCTTTACAGAACTGTCAGAGCTGGGATTCGCAACAAAGCTTTACGTGCTCTGATTGGCTGTCCAATGTTTTAGCTTAAGAGCCAGCGAAAATGTGGCATTGCTTGCTAGTGCTGGATAGGGAACTGGAGCAGCTGAGGAACATGTGTGATGTTCTGCCCACTACCTTGAGGAGAGTGGAGGATGGGGAAAGTAGCTAAAGAATTACAGCATTGCATTGAAATTAAAGTATGCCTTATGATATGCTGTATTGTTATAAACTGGCTGCCTTGAAGGGTTTCATGTTTGGGAAATCCACTATTTAAAATGACTTTTTAAATTGCACATTCTGCAGAGTTTTCATGGAGAAACTGAACCAGCATCGTTTTCGTGGACCTATGAGGAAATTAAGGAAGTTCATAAGCGCTGGTGGCAGCTAAGAGACAATGCTGTGGAAATCTTTCTAACAAATGGCAGAACTTTACTCTTGGCCTTCGATAATACAAAGGTACTGTGCACCAATGCAGAGTAATACACCAAAGCATTTTGCTGTGTCTTTAGAACGTATATTCATGCATTAGTTTTTAAGGAGACCTGTTGCATGGATTAATTAAATTCTGCATAATACCTTCAAAATAACTTCTCAGCTAGACTTCTGGACAATTATAGGCATGTTGTAAAACACATCTCTGATATATTAAGACGTTGAAGGATCTTAGTAATACTAGATGTTATTCTGTTACAGTAGATATCTTGAAATATGTAAAATGAGAGAAACTTAGTCTTGGTAGTTTTAAACTTTTTAAATTGTATGATTAAATGTATGGTATTTTCTTCTAGGTCCGTGATGATGTGTACCACAATATCTTGACTAACAATTTGCCTAACCTTTTGGAATATGGAAACATTACTGCTTTGACCCACCTGTGGTGCACAGGACAGATTACTAACTTTGAATATCTGACTCATTTAAACAAACATGCGGGCCGTTCCTTCAATGATCTCATGCAATATCCAGTATTTCCTTTTATACTTTCTGACTACACCAATGAAACGCTGGACCTAAATGATCCGTCGGTATATAGGTAATATAAAATGCTTAAAACCCTCTTTTTCCAAATACTTGAACTGATCATCCTATATAGCTTTTTAGCTTCGTTGTACTAAACTGTACACACACACAAATGGAACTATTCAGGGACAAGCCTCATCTCAGACAAGCCCAGTAACTTGGCCTTTTACAGTAAGTGGCTGCTTTGCCTGGGATATTGAAATAAAACAGGTGTGTAGATTCAAATGCAATGTATTGAACTTACACTATCCTAATAGGATATGTATAGTTCATAGATTTAAATAGAAGCTGTATGTTTAAATTCATATGCTTAAAGGCTTCCAGGCCAATTAGCAAAAATTAAATGGAAAAGGAAATAATATCATAAATTACTTGGCCAGTTACAAAATCACCGTCTTCATTGTGAATGGATTTGAGTGAATTGTCCCACCCTAATAAGTTTCTGTTAAGCCAATTTAACATTTGTGTGCACTAAATCTTTGCCTTTATAGAATGCTTCTGATTTGACTGAGGCACTTGGCATTTGCTTGCCTGTTACTGTGCTGTGGATCTGAGTTTGCCTTTAGCACTAACTAAAAGTTGCTTTTTTATTTTCTGAACTTTCCTGAAAAGTGTTAAGTTTTCCTTGTCCTTTTCATTATGTTAAAGGTGTTATTCTTAATATTGCATTATTAAATGATGTGAATCAATATTGTAATAAAAGTTATAACATATCAGTACTGCTTCTGTTGCAGAAACCTGGTCAAACCAATAGCTGTGCAGTCTAAAGAAAAAGAGGATCGTTATGTGGATACTTACAAGGTAGTTTGGATAACTTTTTCCTCTTGCCTTTGTCCCATGTATAAATGACATAGGGGCCTTAGTTTTTGCAACATATATTTATTGGGGAAGAAGAAACCACAAATTCAGTATTTCATAGCTACAGAACTCTTAATTCCAGTGTATTTTCCAAGAAACATTTCCTGGGCATTGTTTTATAATATGCTTGCAACTTGTGTTTATTCCTGTACCTGAAATCATAAATCAATTTAGCCCGTCTATGTGATTCTGGAATTAAAATGGGTACCACCTTATATAAGAACATGTATTACATTTGAAGATCCTAAAGATCAGGAAGATCATTTACTGCTGTTTAGTTGACATTACTTTGGTGGAATTTGTAGCTATTTGTTCTGTTTGATAACAGAAAGGCTGTTTTCCCTCAAGTTCTCTGTTATTTTAACATGCCCTACTACGATAATGGTGCTTTGTGATTTTTTTTTTCTCTTTAAAATGTTTTAAGGGCTGTAGGAAATAGCAACATACTGGGGAATTAAAGCATCTGCAGCTGGACTTTCAAACTTGTCTGCGTCACCATGGTCTAGTGTATTATTTGCAAATACTGTTTTTTCCATGACTCTGCTGTGTTAGAAAACAAGAGGGGGGAATGGAGAAAAGCAAAAGTAATAAATAATGGAAAATAGGTCATTTAAATTGGCTAAAGACTTAGATACCTAACCGGATTGTAAAAGTAATTGTGTGTCTTTTGATTTGATTCCAAATCACTTTTAAATGTATTTTTCTGAAAAGTTTAAGAGTTTATTCCTAAACAATTTAGGCAAGCTCTTATTTTTGTTGTTGGAATGCATCTAAGGAGGAGGTTTGCGATTTTCTTTTTTCTTCTCTACTATTTTTCTAGTATTTAGAAGAAGAGTACCGTAAAGGAGCACGAGAGGATGATCCAATGCCCCCTGTGCAACCATATCACTATGGATCTCATTATTCTAACAGTGGAACTGTGCTTCATTTCCTAGTTAGGCTGCCACCTTTTACTAAAATGTTTTTAGCTTATCAAGGTAAGGTTACATTTGCTTGCACTTGCCTTTGACATCTGGGCCTTGTTCCAATGATCCAGGATTGCTATATTTTACCCTATTTAGCATAATTTTTCAATTCCAAACAGCTGAGCTCAGTAAAATTAAATATGGTATGCTTTAACAGTAGATCCATTCCTGAAATTATCACGCTAGACCATAAAGCTGTTCATCTGATGTTTATACCTTACTTTCTGTAGCATAAAAATCTGACCTTTGTTTGACTTGCAGTCCACGTATAACACATAGCAATTGAGGTAAGAGAATTCTAAATGTTCTCAGCTAACTGGAGAGTAGTTAACTATGTGAAGTTGCAGATGTGCAACTGCTAGTGTCCATCATCAGTGTAACAGTTGAGTTTGGATTTCTTTACAGATCAAAGTTTTGACATCCCAGACAGAACTTTTCACTCTACCAATACAACCTGGCGACTCTCTTCATATGAATCAATGACTGACGTAAAGGAGCTTATACCAGAATTTTTCTACCTTCCCGACTTTCTAGTTAACAGAGAAGGTATACTAAGAGGACAACAAAACTGTATGCCCGAAAGAGTTGTGTGATTGAGCTTATGGGTTGAAACTGAGAACATTTATATCCCTTGGCTGGATATACTAAGTAGTAGATGTATGGGAGAAATCTGGCACAAATTTGTGGGATATGCTAAAAAATCTGCTATGTAAGGGCTAAGCTAAGTTTTTCCCTGATTTTGTCAGCGGGGCAAAGGAGTTTGCTGTTTTCTTATTTTTTCATTTGAATGAGTATGTGCAGCTGAATGTGTTTTGGAGGGACTTGTTAATGATGCTGTTTTGTCGATTGTTAATCACTGTGCTTAATCATTTAATTTTGTACAACTCTATAGACCTTTTTGAAGTTTCTGTCAACTAAAATGTTGGAATATTCACTCCCCTGTTTCTAGGTTTTGATTTTGGAGTGCGTCAAAATGGTGACAGAGTTAACCACGTCAATCTTCCACCTTGGGCCCGTAATGATCCTCGTCTGTTCATCTTGATTCATCGTCAGGCTTTGGAGTCTGATCATGTTTCCCAGACAATCTGTCACTGGATTGACTTGGTGTTTGGTTATAAGCAAAAAGGCAAGGCCTCTGTTCAGGCTATTAATGTCTTTCATCCTGCAGTAAGTATTTGTTAAGCAGTGTGTTTTTTCACTGTCCTTAGTAACTTAATGGGGGAGAGTTTGGTCTGACTTGCTTGGAAAAAGTCCAGCATGAAACAAGATTCCTCGCTCATGGAGTGTTGAAGAATAAGAAAAGGCTTTAACCATTTCAATGTTGAACTGTAAGATCCCAGAAAGTATTGTGAGACTTAGTGAATTGTTGTTCCTCTTTCTTGCCTTGAGCTAGGTGTGGGGCATGATCAGGTCTGGGGTTTAGACCCTGTGGATAGTTATTTGCAGTGGCTTGCAGTAGTCTGATTATTGTAACTGTGTGTATCTGCTTCTGCCTAATTCAAAAGGTTTTGATTTAGGCAGGTGGTGCTGCAGCTTTTGATAGGATTAAAATAGCTCTGTTTGTCCTGAGCTCATTGTGTTTTACTTCATACATGTCTTGTGTTATGTCCCTCTATTGAGCACTTTTCTCTACAGTAAATTTAATTTCAAATAAGTCTTCATTTAATGTAAAGACTTCCAGAGCTTCACTACTTAATTGTAACATGGGTATCTTGGATTGTATTCTTTAGCTTCAATCCTTACTATCACAAGGTCTGCTCAGCAGGTAGTCCTGGTTTTAAATGCATTCAAATGTTTCATGGTTTTAGTGTTTGTTCTAGGGCTGGAAAAGCTAATAAAACAGTAGTGTTTGGCAGTGATGGCTTTTTCAAGTAGCCATCTGAATACTTCCCTTTCTTTTCATCTTTCTGTGCTCAAGTATTGATTTGGTTAGTACCTTTAGCTTCAAATGTTAAGTTTGTGCGTTTAAAATTTTTTAAAGTGCAAAGTCAAGGCCTTTGGTGTGACTGCGGAAAAGTGTGTGGTGCACAATTGGAGAGGCATGAAAAAGACAAGTAGAAGGAAATAATTTCCACTCTTGTGAAGTATGAGGTTTCCTTCTCCTTCCTTAGCCCAAAAGAGAGCTTTAATATGCTCATTAAAAAGAGGTAAAGAAAATAAACTTCTCCAACTCTTTCCAATTCTTTTATCATCAACAACCCTTCCAGTTTTTTACAGATTGGTAAAGGTCTCAAAGAAAACCTTTTTGACAGAAATAAGTCGTGGCATATATGTAGGAGCAGCTTATATGATAATCCTTAAAGTGGTAGTTTATTCCAATAAAGAGGAGGTGACAAGGTAACTGTTCTCAGTGGCTCTTTAGTCAGCACAGTCACTGTGGGATGGCTTCTGGTCCATACCTTAAGCAAACAACTGAATAGTCTGCCTCTGAATTTTTGTATATGTGTTGCAAAATCTTTCCCAAAGACAAACCTGACAAGCTTATTCTTGCCCCTCCCCTTTCCTTTTTCCCTGTAGACCTATTTTGGGATGGATGTTTCTGCTGTTGAAGATCCTGTTCAGAGAAGAGCCCTTGAAACGATGATAAAAACATATGGGCAAACGCCTCGCCAGCTGTTCCATGCAGCACATGTTAGTAGACCTGGATCCAGGCTTATCATGGAAGGAGAACTTCCTGCTGCCATGGGATTACTAGTGCAGTTTGCTTTCAGAGAAACCAGAGAACCCACTAAAGAAATAATTTATCCAGTATGTAGTTTTCAATTGCAAGATGGTTTAATTATTATTCATGTGCTGTAATTATTGTACCCTGCACCCTTGGTTTAGAATTTTCTCCCTAAAACTGCTACTTGCTATATAGTTCTGTAAAGAAAATACACAAAATTAGTAAGTGATAGTGAAAATTACTTCCATGCATTTGTGATATTTAGTGTAAACTGAGATCTGAGTTTATCTTGGTTTTGGCAAATAGGTGTTGGAAAGTATTTCACTTAACCATTTTTATACTTTCAGTGATGAATTGTGGAATCTATGTGCAGACCTATAGTAGGCAGACACATGCTGTGCTTTCTTCCATCCTCAGCTTTTTTACTGCCTGTAGGACAATTAAACATTCTTCACTTCAAACACTTATTTTCCCCAAAGTCCAGTCAGAAACTGAATCCTTGGATTTGGAGAAATCTGTATTTTTCACTAAACTACCTGAACTAGAAGCTTGCTGCCTATGCCTTTAAAGAAGTCATAGAACTACCTTGAAGTTAACAGTTTAACTGATGGTACTGCAGTGCTTTGCACTCATCTTTCTAGTGGTTTTAGAATAAGTACTTCAGCTGTCCTTACCGTGTGATTGCTTACAGCAAAGTGACATGAATCATTCTCCATTACTAATGAAATTATTTTTTTTCTGAAAATTCTATAATTTGAACCTTATCTGTGCTTGTTTTAGAGTCCATTACCCTGGATAAAAGGCTTGAAGTGGGGAGAATATGTTGGTTCCCCAAGTGCTCCAGACCCTGTTGTCTGCTTTAGCCAACCACATGGAGAAAGGTTTGGCTCTCTGCAAGCTTTACCAACTAAAGCTATCTGTGGTTTGTCCAGCAAGTTTTGCCTTTTGATGATATATAGCAAGGAGCAAGGTATGAATTTGTGCTTATTCTATATGTGCACAATATATGTGAAATGAGCCATGGAAAAATTAAATCTAATGCTACTATTGTTCTTCAGCAAACGTCCCAAGTTTAGTTGCTTTTGCCAAAGATTAATTTATAATTCCATTAACAGCTTCCTCGTGTGTGGTATCTTTACTGGAGGGTGGATTTTACTTGAAATTTTCAAAACTACAGTAGAGGCATTCTGTAATTAAGTTCGTATTTTTCATTGAAGTGACTGAAGCATGAGGATTTAATTTTAGAACTTGCCAGCAGATTGAGTCCAAGAACTGAAGAACAGATGAAAAAACTCCTGTGGCAACAGAAAGGAAAACTTAAGAAATGGATTTTAGAGGCAGACAATGAGAAAAGTTAACAGTAGAAAAGCAGAGGTGAAGGATCTTCTGCTTTCGGTTAAACTTATTGGAGGGATTCTTGTTGAGAATGTACAAACAGGTTCTCACAATCTCTTTTTTTTTTCTTGGTAGCATATTCTAATGCAAGTTTTCCAAAAATAAATCACATTTAACCAACAAAAACAAGTAACATTCTCCTTGAAGTTATGAGCAATCATTTCTCTAGCTGGGAAGTCTTGTCTGCCCCCTCCCCTTTTCTCTCATCTCAAGAGATGCAATGCTTCTTCAAAAAGTTTCATCCAGGTTGCAAACTGTCTTTGGAGAAGACCAAATGTTCCTTCGGTCTCTGAAAACTGTGTTTGTTTATAATACGTTACAGATTATGTAGCGTAATGGAAAGTATCTTATTTTGAAACTTTGGGGGGTTTATATTTTAGCTTGTGATAAAACGTGAGCCTGAAGACTTTTGTTGTTGACTATATAAGTGATTGAGTCTTGCTGTGCATGTGACACATTCCTCCGTGCCTTCCTTCAGGCGTGAGGAGCATGCACAGCACTGACATTCAGTGGTCAGCGATCCTGAGCTGGGGATATGCCGATAACATTTTACGACTGAAAAGCAAGCAAAGTGAACCTCCAGTAAATTTTATACAGAGCTCACAGCTCCATCAGGTAAAAAGAAATCATTCTCTTGCTCTTCAATTTAATATTGGTAGTTTAAGTGGCTTGCCTTGGCAGCAGTAGGTACTCTTGCTTTAGGGTTTTTTTGGAGATGAGCATCCAATCACAACTCCTTTTAATCTTTTTGATTTCCTCTGGAATGTGTTCCTTATGGCTCCACTGTATCTTTTTCATGGTTGTTTTCCTGTACTAGATAAAGATTCCTTTTGAATTGATTTGATTTTTTTAGCTTTTCCTTCCTATAGAATATTGCTGTGGATTTTAAAAAGTTTAAGTTCTGTCCCAAGAAAAATCAATACAGAAAAAAAATGTAGGTGCTTCATGTTAGAAGAACAGCTCCACTGTCATTTAGGATCCATTTGAAAAAGATTGTCTAAAAGATTGCTAGGGAAGGCAACATTATCTCCATCATGTGCCAGTGATTGGTAAGATCCTGCCAAAAAGATTTTTGGTGGCTGATGTGAAGTCTGCTCTAGTTCACTGCTCTTTAGCTGTGAACTCTAGGCTACATAGAACTCTCTCTTTACTTTGTTTCTGACATAGTAATAAATGTAATGTAGAGCAGCTATATTTTAGCTCTTGGACTTCTTTAGTTTAGGTATTTTACATGGCTTTTCTTAGGATAACTAATAAAGAATCAGTTTGACCAAATGCTATGGCATAATGAAAACAGCAGTTAGAATAGTTTTTCTGTTCTAACTTTTTCTGGCTTTATTTTGTCTTTTCAAGGTAACAAGTTGTGCTTGGGTGCCAGACAGTTGTCAGCTGTTCACAGGTAGTAAATCCGGTGTCATCACAGCATATATGAACAGATTCACTAGCAATATGGTAAGTTACATTGGATAGAATTCATAATTAAGGATTTAGGTGTATTCACTGTTACAGTCTTTTTTTTAAACAGGAAAAATGAGAAAAAGAGACATATTCTGGATAATTGCTAAAAAAATTACATGCATTTTTAGTATTTACTTTTGAAGGCTCCTCTGATGTCTCATCATGTTTGTGTGGGTTTTTTTAAGCTGTTGTTTACATACAGCTAGCCTTTAGTCAGCCCTCATCGCCTGAGTGCACAAAATGTACGGCTCTGACTGTGTTCAGGCCAGGGCTTGGAATTGAAGCTTTCTGGCACAGTGAAGCTCCCTGCATCAAGGAGTAACTTTTTCTCTGAAGGAGACAGAGCCTTTCAGTGTTTTAACTGAAACTGTAGAATGCAGTTCCCCAAAGTAAACAATCATTCAAGTGCAGAAGGCACTTAAATTACAGAGAGCCAGGACGAATTCTCAGACAGTGTATGTATTAACCACCAAGCCTCTTTACTTTGTCATATTCTCCAAGGGGAAAAGCTGTGAGTAGGGAAGGGAGAAAGTAACTTGCATTACTTAATCTGTTAATGGAAAATACTGAGAGTAGTAGAAACTCCCTTGATACTGTTTGCTAATAATCATGGTATAAATAGAAAAAAATAGAAAGCATAGATAGAACTCCAAATTAAAAATCTGATTCTGACTGAGTTTTGAAGCTTCCATCTGAAGCTTCCGAAATTTCTTTAGCAGTAACTTATATTCTCTATAGTTTTAACAAAGAGTAGGCAACTTTCCTAACAGCTCATTTTAGATATGTCTGCAGGATTACCTGTAGCAACAGCTGAACTAAACTGATTTCCTAGATGTAGCTTGATACAGGCGTTAGCAAACATTTGCAGTATTATACTCCTTGATGCTCATGAATCACTACATTAGCATGAGCCAGAGAGAACCTTGGTATGATCTGCTATGCCTACCCAATTTTCTGTTTTCTGTAGTGGCAAACAGCAGATGCTTAGACTAGGAAGAGCATAAACATAGTGATTTTTAAAATTTTTTCCCCTTGGCTTTCTTCCAGTTTCTGTTGATCTGCCACTCATACTTCCTAAGCTCAGCAGCACTTAGAGTACAGAAAATGAAGTAGAGCATGAAGCCTGCAAGCTTTAGTTAGTTGGATCTTAAGGCAGGCACCTTCACTGCTCCCCAGAATAGTGAACTTGTAAATAACGTGTACTGAGACTTGGATTCCAGTTAATTTTTTTTTAAGTAGAAATTAAATATACTTGCCTTCTGCAAAGCTGAAAAGAAACTCTAGTTAGTGAGGTTATGATTTTTAAGTTCTTTCTGTTTCCTAGAAACAAGTGATTTTTGTTCATCTGCTCAGATGATGTTCTTTGAGACCATCTTTGCTGAATTTCTCAGAACTGACAGTTTTATGTGCCCCAGGCAGAGGGACTTTGTGTCAATTTTGTAGCTCCTGTTGTTGAGTCAGTTACCCAAGTCAGAGCTGCAGGGAATGCAAATGTGCTTCCTGACATCTGCTCTGTATCCATCTTGTCAGCTGATCAGCAATAAAGTGAACAGTTTGTTATAATGCAGTACTTAAATCCTGAATTCACTTGCCCTGATTCACTTTTGTATAAATGCAATGCCTGGGCATGAAGTAGATATCATGTTAATTGGATATGGGAACTCAAAGGCATGCTGTTAGAATTCAAAAATACCTCCATGTTGTGCTTCTGGTGCTCTGTTTTTCCTTGCCTTACAATGATCAAAACCCTATGAAGTAATGCTTTGACACTGATCTGTGTTGACAATAAGACACACCTGCATGAGACCCTCAGCCACAGGTGTCTGGTTGTACATATTACTTCAGCCTTCACTTGCTCACTGTTAGAGGTGTCCTGCAAACAGAGTGCTCTTGAAGGACTTGAGTAAGGCTGGGAAGTGATCATTTCAATTCCCCACTTGACTGCCGTAGGCAGAAAGAGCTGCTGTTTAAAGGTAGATATGTATGTGCATGTTTTCCCACATCTAGATACCATTTTAGAGGTTCTCACCTAAAAACAGGAGGGAAGTAAGAAGGGAACAACACTTCAGGCATGAGAAACACCTACTTCATAACTTAGTATAAGAACTTAATATAACTTCATACAGTTGGTGTTAGAATTCCAGCTTGTCTCATTGCAATATTGTCACAATAAGAATCAATAAACTATTGCTATTAGTATGGTAGAGAGAAGCTGCTGAAGGTGGGTGCTGCTTTCAGTTCAGTTGTTGAAATGCAGATCAAGTGGAAACACTTTAAAGGAAGTGGGAGGAGCAGCATAAAAGGGTTATCAAAATCAGTTCTTCATAAAAACACAAGTTTTGTTTGTTGCTGTTATAGAAAATTTTGGTGTAACTTTTTTTCTCTTAACTGAGAGAGTGACACCTCACATATAAAAATCCTTCTTTAATCCTGAGAATGACACCTGGGTACTTTCATAAATGTCTTATATGGATGAGATGCTCAGTAGCAAGAGAAAACTAGCAGATCTTTCTGTTGTCAGACAGTGCATTGCCTTTTTCAGTATGAAACTCAGTATGAACTCAGATGAGTTCAAAATTACATAGATTATATTGTCCCTTTTAGTGCAAAGACATGTAAATTTTCTACAACTTGTGAGTTGAGCATATGTATACTTTAATTGTGTCTGTTTGAACTTCCAAGGCTTTTTGTAGACCTGCTATAGGTAGGCATCCTGTACCCTCATACAAAAATGCAGATGATGTGCTCTGACGTGTGAGGAAACAAGCAGAAAACTGTTCTCTTCCTTTACAAAGATTATTCTAATCTCTGTACAGCAAGTTGTCTTAAATAAAGCATTAGCATTCTGATTAAGCAGCTCTTTCAACTTAGCCAGTTTTCAGGAAGTCTGAATAATTTCAAATTATATAACTTGAATAAAAAGTTTTGTTTGATGTTAAATTTTGCTGCTTTAATTTTTACCTAGCAATTTCTGTATTTAAACTTGACTTCCTGCATGTTTTTCCAACTTGGTATCATTGAAGAACTTGGCACCAACTTGAGGAATTCCTAGTACAATTTGCTGTAAAGAAAGTGACAACTTCTGAGCTGGGTTTTCCTTTTATGTTTCCAAGTGCTTCCACTAGATGCTAAAATACTGAGAACTGTCATTTTACTGTGGTATGGAAAGAGCAGTCTTGCAGAAAACAAATCAGCTGACTTCAAGGTGTGTAATTGAGATGGAACTGCAGTAGTTTTTCATTTCAGTTCATTGGATCACATCAATATATTTGCTGAGGCTAAAGCACTGGAAGCAAAAAGTTGAACATTAAGGATGTCTATGTCTTATCACATTATAAAGTCTTAAACATAATAAAGTATGAACATAGTTGCTAAAATGATGATGATATTAAAAGCAATGGGAACCATTCTTTGAAATCTAAGAATTAAACTAGGCTTATCTTTTTTAGAAAAAGAGATTAATTTTCTTTTTCATGAGAGTTTGTTTCATCTTGCCATTTTTCAGCCTTCAGAGATAGAAATGGAGTCGCAAGTCCATCTATATGGACACACAGCAGAAATAACAAGCTTGTTTGTGTGCAAACCATACAGTATAATGATAAGTGTCAGCAAAGATGGAACCTGCATAATATGGGATTTGAACAGGTACAAGTATATAAGTAACTTTTTCCCATAGCTTTCTTAAAAATACAGGTTTTCCCACTCTTGGGTATCTGCCCTTTTGAAGTTAGCTGAATTTGTTCTGTGTATATCTTATTGTGGAGTCAAACCCTTACTGTTTTTTCTCATAAAAGGTGGTAAAATTTTATGTGAATATAAAAAATACCACAGTTGAGCAAAGTGTTGATTGAAATTAATGTAACTCTTTTTAATATTTTCCTCGAAGAACCTTTTCTGCATTTGAGTCTGAAATTTAGGCTTGTTCCCTTTGTTTTCTCCAGGCTGTGCTATGTCCAGAGTCTGGCTGGACACAAGAGTCCTGTGACTGCAGTTTCAGCTAGTGAAACCACTGGTGATATTGCAACAGTTTGTGATTCAGGTATATTTGTCAGTCAAGAAAGCTGTTTTGACTTGCAGACCCAATAAATCATGAGAATTGTAATTAAAGTAGTTACTGAGTGTGTATAAATCATGTGAGGATGCATTCAGTCATATAAGAGCAACATTTTGCTTTTTTTTACATAGTAGTAACACACAAGTTTCTCCAGAAGTGATTAGGTAGGTGTTTGAATTTAATGTAGAGATATGAAGGCCAACAGCTTGGTCGCTTTATAAAGAGACTTGAAATTTCAAAGATGCCTGGGAGACTCACATTTTTGTGATGTGTTTATTTTAACAGAGATTTGTTGTCAAAGGTACGGTTCTTCAGGGCAGTACAGTGTATTATAGAGCACAGGCAAGGGGTATTAAAGGGCAAGGGGACATTATTCTGACAGTTTCAGAAACCTAATATTTAGATTTTTAAACTTACTTGGAGACATTCAAGTCCATTTCTATAGCTCACAAATTAATTTTTTTCTGCAAAACATTGCATTCTTTAATTAGTAAGGGAACATTACATTTCCTTTTAAGACAAAAGCAGTAACTGGGTTATTAGTTCTTTGACAGAATCAAATAATGCCAGATAACCAAGTAAGAGAACTGTGCTTGCTATTTTTCAAGCGTTTTGCTTAAAATGCAAGCTAAGGTATGAGAATCGAATGCTTAAATAGCTAGTATGAATTCCATCTTAGTGCCTTCCCTGTCAGTACATGAAAATTGGTCATTAAAAGTAAATTCACATAGTGTTTTGTAAGTAAAATGTTCTATAAATACGATGTGATGGCTTCTAAATCACTGCAGTGGCTTGGTAGTTTGCGTGCTTCCTGTTACAGAGAGAGAGAAGTAATTGCAGACATCACTCAGTCTTTTAAACCTTATGAACTCTCAAGAAGCTGAATTCTTTGCCACAGGATATTTATTATAGGCTTAACTGTGGTCTAAGATTTATTTTTTTAATACTCCCATGCTGTGTTCTGTTGCAGTTGGAGGAGGCAGTGATTTGAGACTTTGGACAGTTAATGGTGATCTTGTTGGACACGTGCACTGCAGGGAAAGTATTTGCTCTGTTGCTTTCTCTAACCAGCCTGAAGGTGTGTCTGTCAATGTGATTGCAGGGGGCCTTGAAAATGGAGTTGTAAGGTAAGCATTTGAAATGTTTATTTATTAAAATGCTCTATAACTTAGGCTCACAGTTTGAGAGTGTGTAGCCAAACATCATGCTGGTATTTGGCTTTAAAGAAGGTGGACAAGCTGTTACTCAGCTCCCAATCTGAGCAGTGGCTAAATAGGTTGTTTATCACTGAAATATTTGTAAAAGCAAGTGTGAAGAAAAATGGCTTTTTCTTTCAGACTGTGGAGTACGTGGGACTTGAAGCCAGTACGAGAAATAACATTTTCCAAGTCAGCCAAACCTATTGTAAGGTAAAAAGATCTTAAGTATACAATGAATGCATTTTTATCCTTGGGGAAAAAAAACCAAACAAACCAACAAACAAAACCACAATAAAACAGTCTTGAGTGTTGAACATGAAAATAGGAGGTAAACATCGATGTCAAAAAGAGCAATGCAAGCCTCCTAATTATTCATGAAAGCAAAATGAGTGCAAGTGTACTGTATTTGTAATGACAGTAATAACTAGCTTCTGCTGCTGGCAGATGGAAATTAGCAGGATTCCCTTGAAAACTGAACAATAGCTACTCGTCTTATTTTTAAATTTAATATTTTTCCTCAAAATCTGCATTAAAATGAGATAAGCTTAACTTTGTCGTACTTAAATAGACAGTGTTTCTTCCTCAAAATTAAATGAAAATACTGCTTTTTCCCTCACCATTTTTTCTGATACTGGAGGGAAATGGTGGAGAAAGGGGTAAACTCAGAGTAGCCTAGAAGCTGCTATTTTGGAGTGCTTGTGTAGTTAGTTTTCTCTGAGTCCCCTTGATTTATATGAGCACAATTCTTGTGCCAAAGTGTTTTCAGAACACGGTCAAAGGATCAAGTCTTTGATATCCCCAGTGGTACTGTAGTCTGCACAGAGGTCTTAGAGTTATGCCAAAATTTTATCATCCTAATGTTAGGACAGTAACAAATGACTCTGAAAAATTTTGTTTTGACTGTTGGTGAAATACCATTTAAAATCTGAACTACCATTTTTTTTTTTTAAGAAATGAAAAAGATAGCAGTTATTGTCTTTTTTACTTTCTTTGAGCAGCATATTTCACATCGCTTGTTGATAACAATTTAGTAGCTATTGAATAATTTAAAGTTTCCTGCTTAAATGTGATAGAAAATGGATGCTGATCTTCATGCTCTCTGACATTACCCATGGCATGACTGAAGGGCTTTACTAGCCCTGTTAAAGCTCAGGAAAAGCCCATCTGAACAAAAGTCCTGTGCTGTGCCATGAAATCTGATGGATTTAGTTTCTGCCTTTGTCAGCAAAGCAAGTTCAGAGGGCACTGAGCTCTGTTGCAGAAAATGCTTCCTTTCAGAAACAGAAGGGAAGAGGGTAGGGTTTTGCTCCCGATCCTGCCCTTTTCTCTGACACTGCAAAGAAATGAATATTAAACCGCAGGGGATGTTGAAGTGCTGGCCAAAGCTGTAGTTCAGCCTGTTTGGGTACAAATGGATAAGCAGGTATATGCAAACATTGCTACGTTAATGTAGGCTCTGGGCCCTCCCTGACAGCTAATCTTTGTTGGCTGAACTCTCATGGGCTTTTAATGTCTTCTAGCATTATAAATATATATAATATGTATTATAAACACATCTGGTATAAAAATAGACTCTTTTCTTGTTTGGCAGCCTTACGTTTTCCTGCGACGGTCACCACTTGTTCACGGCTAACAGTGATGGGAACGTCATCGCCTGGTGCCGCAAGGACCAGCAGCGCTTGAAGCTGCCCATGTTCTACTCCTTCCTCAGCAGCTATGCAGCTGGGTGACGGCGGGTCTGCTGCTAACTCATGTCTCTGATGCACTTTAATCCATAATAGGTTGTAGGATCTCTTATTTAACTGGACTTTGAGGTACTTCAAATGTCTTTAGAATAGACTGAATAGATGGGGTGTTTTTAAAAGAGCAGCCGAAGGTGGTTGTAAGATTGCATATGTGCATGCACAAACTTGAAGCATATCCAGGTCAGCAGGAAGCTCTGGTCATATTATCCAATGCCAGAAAAGTGACTAATAAATGCTCAATGCTGCAATATAAAACACCAACAATATTTTTTTAAATCCTTCTTGCACGGAAGTATTTAAAAAAATTGATTATGCTTATTCCCCCTCTTAGTTTGTAAAATATCAGCAGCATCAAGTTCTGTAAATATCTATTGAAATGTCAGCATATGTATATCTGATTAGTTGAGTGTGGTATGGTTAGCTCCAGGATAAGCAATCCAAAACTTAAAAATCAACGACCACTTAAAATTGCTTTTTTTGAGAAGCAAAGAACTTAGTAGGTGCTTTTTGCACCATCTTATGATATTGTAATGCTAAAAATTGAATTTCTGCTATCTTTATATTTGTAATTTTTGCCATCTTCTCTGTTAATGTAATAGTCTTCGCAACAGACGAAAGTAAAATATTTGTCTTAGTGATGGGTAGACACCTCATGGCATCATGAAACAGATTGGTTAGATCCCAGTGCAGTGTGAACTCCCTAACTTTGTGATAGTTGCCTATCGCACTTCTGTGGCAGAACATCGATTATGTATACACAGAGCTTACCTTCCAGAACTCTGAAAAAAGGTGTTAAAGAAGGCACAGATGTGCTCATGCTCCAGTGTCAGTGAGGTTCAATACACTGTAAAATGTTGGAATCTAACTGCTTGAATAATCAATGTTCATAAGCATCAGATGATTTGGAAAGGTTTACACAGACTGTGCAAATTCGTTGTGTATTCCTGGGTGCTATTTTATGAGGGGAAAAAATAAGCCTCTGTTATGAAAGGCTTAACAAATTTGAATTCTTAGGCCAGATGAAAAATTAGTATTTCAGCTGATGGATTAGAAGACCTCTAAACCTGACACCATGAGTGCTTACTAGTCATGCAAATGGTAAAGCAAGAATGCTACTCAAGTCTAATGTAGTTACATTTTCCTTTTAAATTGCTTTGCTTTTTCATCACTGACATGTTCTGCTATTGCCATTCAAACTGCTGTATCTTCTCATGTTTAAGGCTCATCTGCTTTCAGAACACTTTATGTGAAATTGCCAGGTCGTGACAAAGGTGACACACACACACAAGCAATCTTTACACTTCTTTTGAAAATTCCAAATAGTCTTCAGAAATTCTTGAGACTTCCTGGCTGAAGAACTTTTCAAACTAGAAAAACTAAGAAAAATGTTCTCATAGTTCATTACACAAAGCGTCATTGTTGGTTCAATTAAGCAAGTGGCTGCATACTGTATGGATTGAATTTTAAACTGCGTATTATTGTAGCAGCATTGTATGGGATGGCTTTAGTCATATTTTTCTCTGTCTAAATGTTAATGTAAGGTCCAAATACAGACTGAAAATCTTCCTGGCTCATGTTGATGTGATGTGCTTTGTTGAAGAGAAAAAAGACAAACATTGTGGTTTTGGGGTGCTTTTGTGCTCCATGTTTTGGAGTGTTGCTCACAAAGGCTTATTTTTTTATAAAGCAGAATTCCACTTGTTACAAACCAATATGCAAAACTGCTGGCCTTGTAAAGAGTGCAATATTATATATTTTTATGTAAAAGTAAAAATGATTTTTTGAAGCAAGGAATATTTATTCAGCTTAATATTCTGGAACTATTAAAATAACATTGCAATAGTGTCTGTGCATGATGTACTTAAATTTCCTGTAAATGTCACATTCCACACTGTATTTGTATATACACTGTCACATTGTTGGGTAATAAACAGGTCTTTGTATCAAACCATTTTGAGATTATTAGAAACATGTTTTTGGCTTGCAACTTTCTTCTTGTAGGGAATCTTTCACACCTTGCTCCAGATTAATTTCTGCTGATTCCCATGTCTTTCATATTTTAAAAATCATGAAGTGGGAAAGTTGTTTATGGACTACGTCCTGAGTCTGTCAAACTGAAGGTGGTGAGTGTAAGACGGGAAGTGGGAGACTCTAGGCATGTCACTTTGCACATGTGGGCATGTGCCCTTCCTTCTCATAAGCGTGCATGACTAGAATTTGGATGAAATTATGGCTCTCAAAGCAGAAACATTCCCCTTCCATCTGCCTTCTCACTGAAAACCTGTCTGAGCTGCAAAGGCAGAAAAGCAACTTCTCTCTGGATTCTTAGAAAAGGGGGTGGAAACTGGAAGACTGGGATCTTGGGGAGGCATCTGACCGGATGTGAGGCTCTTTCTGTTGGAAGCCAGGATTTGGGAGAGGTTCATGGGGAAAGGCCTATCTACCTGACTGCAGGATTCTGGGGTAAACCCAGACCTTTATGTTCTGATAGTGGAGACTCATGGTGAGAAAGGGAAGGGGAGGCAATAGCTGGGTATTCACCTGTGGTGGGGAGAGGGAGTCTCCAACCCAGTACTGAAAGGCAACCCTGATCTTGCATTTAGAGATCCAGTACTTAGACAAACCCATGACAATGAACAGGAGGGAAAAAAAAAAAGTCTGAACTGAATTAAGCAAAATAGAATAATAAAATATAACTTAATGGAGCAGTGGCAGAAATATCTGGCTTGCCACTAACAAACTTTTAGTTTACCTTTTAACTTCTTCATGTCTTGTTTTGCTTAAAGCTATATTGGGGTTTTTTTCCTTCTTGTGTATGAAAATGGAAGTCACACTTCCATATGCTGCTACTCTATCACAAAAGCAATCAAACAATTACTATTTTAAAGCTCTGCTTGCCTTGAAAAATATCCACTGGAATATTTAGGCCTCTATACATGCAGACAGCTTTTCTTCCTTAGCTACTGTACCAAGTTAGAAACTACTGACAAATGACCATTGTTTGGAGATTTATTTGCCATTACTGCTCTGGAGTGGGGTCAGAAAGGCACTGATTTTGCATCTGGGTTTCTGTGGTAGGCTTTGTTGTGTGTTTTGAAAAAGGATTAAAAATCAAATGTGGCTGCTCTGATTAGACTCTTAAACTATTCTGTACTACGCACCAGAAGGGAATTGAGTAAAACAGGAGCTTGCTTACTGTTTCCAGCTTTGAGCTAGCATTCCCAGAAAAAAGATTTAGAATCGTGATTCTCTAATGCAATTGACTGAAGCCCATAAAAGACTCATTAGGGGCTAGTAGGGGCTAGTTCATGTAAATTCACGGAATAGAAATTTGTGTTAGTTGTATGGGTATTGCCTTCAGAACTTGTAGGGGAGATTCCTGGTTGTGGTGGAAGGGTGAGAGTTTGCAGATTTGAAAAGAAAGCAATTTAAAAGAAATATCTGTGCAATATATGATGAAAATACATTTTAAAATGGCCATTTCTCACCTTTAGATTTTAGCTTAAGTCATAAAATTGTTAGAATTCAGAGGTAAAAATATTCTGAGTGACAACAGTCTCATGATTAGAACCATCTAACATGTGTTGTTTGCTAATGTCATGTAAATACTTTCTCTATGAAATGGGGCCATTTGTATACTGATGGTGTGGTTGCACATGAATGAAAGAGCAGCAGCATGGCCTGTGAGGTTTCCATCAGTTTCTGGAACTCTAGTTATGGGAAGCTTATGAACTTACCTATTTATATGTAGCGATGTTTACCTTCTTCCTGTTCCATCTCCTTCTGCCAAGCCGCTATCCCAAAAGCTATTGACTCCGCCTCAGAAGAGGCTGCCTTTTCTCCAAAGCACCTTTAAAAATAGGACTCTTCCTTGTTCTCTTTAATATAGAAAACAAATGTTACTTGGAAATTCTGCTCTATTATGATGGCATGCAAAGAAGTGCTGAGGGCAGGGTAGGAGAAAATGTACACCTCTCCAGAGGGAGCAGACAGCTTACTGGGGAACAAGTTATTGAGACTCTGGTGATCCTGCCACCGGGTTATCGCAGCTGACAAAATTTTCAGTTAAAAATGTTAATTGGCATTTTTAAATGCTGCTGCCCCATACAGCTTTTATAGGGAGAAGCATATAAAAATTGATCTATGAAGCTGAATTGTATTGTTCTGACATCCTAGCCCTGACAAGGTGAGCCTAAGCAGCCCCTTTCCCACAGCAGTTCCATTCCTCATGGCAGGCTTTTTACTTCATCCTTCCTACGTTCGCTGCAAGGGCAGGACAGGCACTGTGGGCTCTCACCCCAAATCCCAGTGGCATTCGGGCTTTGCTGTTTGAGGTACAGCGCTACAGGCTGGGGCAGAGTGGCTGGAAAGTGGAAAAGGAGCTGGAGCTGCTGAACATGAGCCAGCTGTGCCCAGGTGGCCAAGAAGGCCAATGGCATCCTGGCCTGTATCAGGACTAGTGTGGCCAGCAGGACCAGGGTGGTGACTGTACTGTGCACGGCACTGGTGAGGCTGCACCTTGAGTATTCTGTATTTAGTTTTGGGCCCCTCAGTTCAGGAAGGACACTGAGGTGCTGGAGCATGTCCAGAGAAGGGAAATGAACTTGGTGAAGGGTCTGGAACTCAGGTCCTGGGAGGAGCAGCTGCAGGAGCTGGGGATGTCTAGCCTGGAGAAGAGGAAACACGGAAGACCTTATCGCTCTCTACAGCCACTGGAAAGGAGGCTGGAGCCAGGTGGGGGTCGGTCTCTTCTCCCAGGTAACAAGTGACAGGATGAGAGGGAATGGCCTCAAGCTGTGCCAGGGGATGTTCAGTTTCGACAGTAGGAGGAATTTCTTCACGTAAAGGGTGATTAAACATTGGAATGAATTGCCCAGGGAGGTGCTGGAGTCACTGTCCCCGGATGTGTTTAAGGAAAGACTGGATATGGCACTTATTGCCATGGTCTACTTGACAGCGGGTGGTGTTCGATCAAAGGTTGGACTGGATCTCAGAGGTCTTTTCCAACCTAATTGATTTTGTTTCTGTGATGTGTGATTCTGTTTGAGAAACACCTGGATGACCGCTTGATCCCTAGCGCCTGCTGGAGCCGGGGCAGGAGGCGGCTGCAGCAGGAATTAGGAGGGATAGAGGCAGGCGGAGCGTGAGGGCGGTGGCACCGGG
>VWZW01007347.1:456627-481074 GCA_013397115.1 Edolisoma coerulescens | reverse complement strand
GAGGGAGGGACAGAGGGAGTGCCCGGGGGCCCGGGCGGGAGAAGGTGCCGGAGGGGCGCGGCGGGGGCGCCGAGCGCAGCGCAGGGCGGGTCGGGGTTTCCGCGCGGGGGTTTCGCCGTCGGCGCTGGTGCCCTGGGAAAGTCTCGGCCGCTCCGCCCGGCATCCCGCTGGTCCCGTAGGCTGCTGCGGGCAAACAAGGGCCGGCGGCGGCCGCGCCAGCCGGAGTTTCCCGGTTATCCGCAGGAGTCGGCGTCGGGCTTTGGGCTCCGTTGTCGCTGGCACCGGCGGGGAACATCCTTCTCCGGAGAAGCTGCCCCGAGCCCAGGTATCCCGCGGGCGGCGGGGAGGGGGTCTCTGCCCGGCGTGCTCGTTCCTCCTCCGTCAGCTGCCTGGGGCGAAGGCTCGAGAAGTGGCCGCTTTTCCTGCTGCCTGGCTCGCGCTGACGGAGGAATAACTCCCGCTGCCCGGCTGCTGCTGGCGCTGATCACTGATGTGCGGTGCTGGGAGCTGCTGCACAGCAGAGCCATTAGGGCAGTGCAGTGAGACAGAAAACTCGGAATAACAACTTGAAAAACGCTTCTGCCCTGCAGCTGATGCAGTGCCGAGCTTCCCGGAGGTGCTCTCCCTGCCTTGTAGGTTACAATTCAGTTCAAATACTTTTTAAGAGGGGTTTAAGCGGAATAATCAAAATTCCCTGTGTATTTCTTTAAAAGCTCACAGCTATCTTTCAAAATTAGCTAAAGAGGTAAAACAGTAGACAGGAATCATCTTTCTGCCTCAGACTTTCAGAGTCTCTGATGGTTTACTGGGGTGTATGTTCACATAACCTGTATGCTGATGATAAATAATATTGCACAAAAATATTGTCCTTGGGAAATATCACATTAGTTTAACCATTGTTTCTTTTGATTTTTAAATGTTGAGAAGCAAGATGATATTTTTGAGTAAAAATGTGGGTATGGTGGCAAGAATTTTTGGAACTTGACAATTAGACTGGATATAGTACTGGATATGTTAGATGAGAACTGAGCTGTTGGAATTTCAATGATTTGCAGTTACATGATTAGAAGTTATTTTCAAAGTGACCACGTTTATGGTATGAAAATTGCATTCTTTCCTTATCATGAACAATAGTCTTGCCTTTAATCTAATCATTTCTGCTTGTACTACTAAGCTTCTCCTTAGGAGATGGAGTGAAAAGCTGTAGTGATTTTCTAGTGTTTCTTTGTGCAGCCATGAGATAGAAAAAGAAAAGGATTCCTTACCCTCTCTCTGTTTAGAGCTACATCAGTTGCTGTAAATCTTGGAGTAAGAACTGAGATAGCAGGGGAAGTTGGGTTTCATTCCTTTTCTTTTTCTTTTTTTTTTTTTTTCTTTTAATATCTTCGGTATACCAGTTTGGCATCAAACAGCTGGGAGGCTGTAAATTTTGCTGTTTATGTTCCTGCAAGTGGATAATTAAATGTGAAGATCTTTCCTCAGTTTAAGATGCGATTTGCAGGTCATTATCCAGGGATGATTCCTGCTGATGTCATCGGGACTTAGCTGAATGATTGGGTTAACTTTTCTACTGGGCTGTGTGGTCCAAGAAGTACAGAGCTTCTGTGGAAGGTGTTCTTCAGAGCTGTCAACCCCAGGTTTTCTAATCTAGTAATTTCAGGTCCAGCACTTTTGATTAAGGCAGCAATTTGGTTTAGGGCTTTCTAGATCGAATTCTTGAGGTCACTTTTCTGGTATGGCATTTTAAGGTTGTACTTGGAGCTAGAGGGGGGGAGATTGTGGCTTTCCATCCCTGTTACTTGTAGAAATCCATCCCAAAGAGCTTGAAAAGTCTATTTTGCTTCTATGTTACTCAAGTTTTCAGGCTTTTTCTGCATTTTACTAACAAATATTTATAACGTTTAGTAAACAAAGGTTGCACTCCTTACCCCGATGCAGGGTCAAGATATACCTGCAAATGTTTATGCAGCTTTCTGCATTATCGTAAGATAAGTTTGCCTCTAAAGTGCTGTTGGGTACAGTCATCCATTGCAAAAACAAAAAAAGAAAAGCTGCTCTTCACGAGCACTTTTAGGAGCCCAGGAAATTAAGAACTTCGGCAAACATGAGTTACCTGCGCTCAGCAAAAGAATGAAATAAGGTAAAAAAAGCACAAACCCCCAGAAAATGCAGCTGGCTGGGAGGCTGTCGATACGCAGCTCTCAGGAGTGATGCTTTAGGAAAGGGCTGTCTGGTGCGGGGTGCCAGTCAGCAGAAACTGGCTAAAAAAGGCTGTGTGGCTGCTGTCGCTGTTCTTTGTTAGCGCGGTCGGTGTTCCCCTAAAAGAAAAGAATAAATAGAGACCAGGTCAATGAACTCGGTGTGCTGCACAAAAACACACTGGATAAACGAGCTCCTGTAGAACCCAGGTCTGCTGGCTGCATCAGTCACATGTAGGCTGCATGTAGGCTGCTCATTAGCATAGTTACTGTAACTACGGTGATTATCAGGACCTGTGTATGCCCCCATCGATCCAACGTAAAAACAGCCAGCAATGAGCATTAGCAAACCCAGCTGAGAATTTCTGGTTCGAGGGGTTTTAGGTAATTCAAATGATGGGGAGAAGTTACTCCTTTTAAGTATCAAAAGCAATGCGGTCAGCAGGTCAAGGGAGGTGATTCTGCCCCTCTACTCAGCTCTGGGGACACCCCACACTGCCTCCAGCTCTGGGGTCCCCAGCATGGGAAGGACATTGACCTGTTGGAGCAAATCCAGGGGAGGGACACCAGGATATCAAGGGACTGGAGCACCTCTCCTGTGAGGAACGTCTGAAAGAGTTGGAATTGTTCAGCCTGGAGAAGCAAAAGCTCTGGAGACACCTTATTGCAGCCTTTCAGTAATTAAAAAGAGGCTTATACGAAAAACTGGGACAGAATTTTTAGCAGGGCCAGTTGTGAAGGGACAAAGGGTAATGGTTTTAAACTAAAAGAGAGTTGATTTAGACCAGATATAAGTAAAAAATTTTTACCATGAGTGTCGCAAAACGCTGTAACAGATTGCCCAGAGAAGTGGTGGATGCCCCATCCCTGGAAACATTCCAGGTCAGGTTGCATGGGGCCCTGAGCCACTCATTATAGTAGAAGATGTTCCTGCTCATTGCAGGGGCCTTGAACCAGGTGATCTTTAAAGGTGCCTTCCAACATAAACCATTCCATGATGCTATAGACTGCTCACCAAGGTACAGTATAAAAATAAATGTGCCATCCTGTGGGGCTAAAGGCCTAGAGAACACTTGGACAGTTTAAGGGGAGTCATCGTAAGAAAGAGGATCAGAGCCATTTGTCAGGCTGCAGCCTCAGAAGAAACACATCCTGCAAGAGAGTATTTGAAGGAGAGGCTTTCTCACATTCCAGGGGATGGGTGTATAATAGATTCTCTTGTAATTAAAATTTCTGTTCTCTCCAGAGCTTTATTTCTCAGTAATGATTTTATTTCAATTAAGAATATTAAGCTTAAAGTTATTATTATAGGTCCTAAGGAAAACAGAATCAAGTGTCATAAAAAGCTTTTTCTGCAACAAGGACCTTTATCACAGCCTGGTTTGAAAGTGAGTACAATTCTCATTGTCAATATCATGCCATATGTAATAGGGCCTTAAATGATGCACAAATATGTACTGTATTTGCAGAGTGAGAGAAGGTAGAGGCATATGTAGCTTGGTATGTGAGGAGAAGGCAGTCTCACAAAGTTATAGAACCAGACCTGTCTGTAAAAAAATTGAAATTAAATACTTAAATGGATGCTAAACACTTCCAGAAATATAGTAGTTAAATATTTAAATGCATGTAAAGGCCAAGGTTGGAGCAGGATTTGGAACAGAATAAATGTTTGTGCTTCAGAGTATAAACAAACCTCTTGCTGGGGACAAGCGGAAATTTTCTCCAGTGTCTGAAACACCTAATGCCAGACTTTTTTTTGTTTTTAAAGTTCTTATTTTTATGAAGCCTCATATTCTGGTTGTTTTCTGATACTGTGAAATGCTTTACAAGGCAAGATACATATTTTCTTTTTTCAAATTTCCCTAATTAGTGTTTAAGAATATAGGTAAGGATATATTATCTTTGTGGCATTGCTTTAGAAACACGGTTCAGATTTTTTAAAGCATTTTTATGCCTAATAGCCTTTTCAAAATTCTGTTACAGGCTTAACTCAATCCTCATTCAGTAAATGCATAAGCACTAGGTGGAAGTATTATGGAGAGTGTTCCTGCCAACTTTGTTGCAGCCAGTGACAGTTCAAATTGTCTAACTCTAATGTTTATAGCTTTTACAGTATGAGTGAATGAATTGCCAGAAAAGTGTGGGAGATCTGGGATTCTCTGGACTGTTCAAGGAGTTGCAGTTGTTCAATTCAGTTTATTCTAAATGTATGTGGCAAATATAGAAAAGCCTCTGACTTGATTTAGCTTTGACTTTTTTGGCTTTGTGATCATTAGTAGGGTAGATGTGGAGATGATAAAATTTAAATGATTCATCCTTGTGGGGGTATCATTTTGTAAACAAAGCTAAATGTGTTTATTCTGATTCTTATGGATAGGTTGATACTTAAAAGTGAGGGGGCTGAGTTGAACAAAAAGTCCAGAGATGAGCTGTTATTCTGAACCTTCTCCTTTTGTGAATGTCTCGTATCCTTTCTGCTGTTTGACTTCCCACTGCAAGTCAAAACACATCTCAAAATTGATTGGAGGCTGTGGGTTCATTGTGGGGTTTTGTACTGTACATGGCATTTTTTGCAAAGCCAGTTCCTCCACATGTATTCAATCCTGTGCCTTGTGAGGAATATGAGTTAAAGGACTGTAAACAAAGATGAAGACAAAGAACCTGCTGTGTTCTGACACGATTTTATTTCATCAGAGCACGCGAGGGGGAAACTTGTGTTCCATTCAAATGACACATGTATATGCAAAAAGCCTGTTCTTTGTCTTGGCATATGTTAAAGCTCTTGTTTTCTTTGGCACAATTAATATATTTTAAGGTAGCATTTCCCTGCCATGACTTGTACTAGACCTGAAAGAATTGTTTCTTCAAATTAGTGCTGAGCATGGCTCACCATGGCATTTGTATTTCACCATCCTGTTTTACCACACAGGTTACTGATTTTTAGAAACAATCTGTTTCATACCACCCTGTGAGAAGAAACAACTGTCTTTGCCTTGTCTCTGAGCATTTGTGTTTTGCAAAATCAAAGCAGTTAGAAAGTCACTCCTCCGGTCTTTCTGTACTGTGGATTGCGTACTTCTCTTGAGTCTAACAGGGGCATTGTACGTACAGGTTTTTTTACAGGAGCATTTCCATTATTTCCTCTTTGTATCTTATACCCCAGTGACTGGATCAGGTAAGCTGTCAAGGTTCAAGAAGGAAAAATCTGTGTGGTTCTAGGTGTTTGCTTCTTATCCAGCAATAAGCTGGAAGTATTCATTTTGAAAGACCTGAGCCTAAAACCCCTTTGGCAGCAATGCAAAATGCCTTCTTGCGTGTGTTCTTCTCGTGTGTCCTATCTGCCTCTCACACCCTGTGTCCTTTGCATTTTGCTGAACTTTGTATTGGTTTCTGAGGCTTGGTGCCCGACTAATCTGGCTGCAGGTGGCACTTGTGGTGAGGACCGCAGGAGAGTGGTGCCTGATTGAAACCTCAGCATCCAGTCTTACCAGGTAGTATAACTAGCCTGAGACCTGTCTAGGTCATCTGTATCCCATTATCTTTCCATGTGGCCTTAGTCCAACCTCCAGTGACTTCAAAATAGTAACTGCTCCTTGTGCTGGGCCAGCGCTGCATGGTGGTGTCAGCAGAAGGGGGTCTAACATGCAGACCACCTCTGGCATAAATATTTTAAGGTATTCAAGGTCTGAATGTGGATGTCTTGACTCATTTGGTAACAGTGCTGAGGACTGCTTGGTACTGAACTGATTTAATCCCTCAGGGAGTAGCAATGCAAGAGAACCAAACACTGACATACCTTACTTAGATGTCCCTTCCCAAGAGCTGCAGATCTCTTAAAAAATAAAGCATTCCTGTCCTGTACAGTGTACTGTACTGGGTTTAGTCATCGTTAGACTTTACTGGGGATGTCTAAGCAAAAAGGTGGAAACCACTGCATTATGTCCTCTTTTACTTCATTTCTAAACTTCTTTTATCGATAGTCAGAATTCTGAGTCGTTCTCTATCTTAAAATTTCTCTCTGATGCTTGGTGAGAGCGGTGTGGCATTCATTTCCACTGCACACATTTCTGAGCTTGTTTCGATGTTTCTAGGTGTAACTGGGGTGTGGAGCCAAACTGTGCAATGCCTGGAGGGTCTGTTTGTGAACAGCTGTTCTGCGTTGGCAACGTGAACCAGGGCAACCATTTTCACACTGAAGTCATGGTCATGTGCTCTGCATTTGTATGTCGTTTGCAGGCTTCAGGTGGAATGCTGACGATGGAGGATGCAAATATGTAATGCAATAAGGTGCCATGGAGCAAGAGAACAGAAATAAATGGTGTCTGCTTTGTATGTGTGACCTACAGCCGGGCAGTGTTGATGTGGTGGGCGAGGGTTGGTTAGAGCTCAGATAACTGTCCTCTCAGTGATTGCTGTATTAGCTACCTGTACTTTAAATGGTCTCAACTCTGTCTCTTCTAGGAAAAACAAAATGAAGGAACTAGTGTCAAACAGTACAACCAGTATTTCTCAAGCCAGGAAAGCTGTGGAGCAATTAAAAATGGAAGCATACATGGATAGAATAAAGGTAAATTTAGACTTATTGTTGATATTTTGAACTGACTAGTCTGTGAAACAGCATCCCTTTAATACTGCAGAAATCAAGAATCTGTGTTGAGCTATAAAACATTACTCAGTACTGTGAGTGAGTTACATACTAACTGGTGAGTTCTAGTGAAGCGATTTCCAAAGCCTGGCTTCAAGTCTGCTTCTGTGTGAGTGTCTGTTACATTTGTCAAAAGTGGTATTTTGTGAAACACTTAAAATCAGCTGGTGGGTGCAGGGGTGCTCTTTGTCGCCTGCAGCTGAATTTAAGTGCGGCCCCAGTTTCTTGGGTTTTCTCCTTCAAGAATTGGAAAAAGTCTTTCAGATATTGCAATATTTTTGAGTAATGATTGGACAAGCTGAATTGCTTTGCTCTGTTTTGTTTTAGTGCAGACATCATTGCACAAAAAATGTGTATGATTGCAGTGTGCAATTATGATTCTTCACACTTTGATAACTTGTTGTATGTGAAGATTTGGTTTCATCAGGCCTCTAAATATATGTGGATTAAATATTTTTGTTAAAGGCACTAATAAACAGAAGTTTTCAGTTTTTTTAACCAGAAAATCCTGTGGATTATTCTTGCATGTCATTCTGCTTTCCACTAGGCTAAAATTCTGTGAATATCAAGCACCTGGAAGCTAATAATGTCACAGAACTTTTTAAGAAAGCAATGCTCATTTCTTTTGCTCTCTGCCTCTGAAAATAGGGAATAATTATTTTGATAAAAAATCCAGTCTCTACAAGGAAGAAGTTTTTAGTCTTTCTGTCTTTAAAAAGCAATGCATTTAAATTACACAGTTCGCTGCAAACAACTGTAATTGAGTTGTTACAAACTGTAAATGAGATTATTAAGTCCATAGGACAATTTAGAAATGTTGTACATTAAAATCCTCATGTAGTCTTAACTCAGTCTGTTTGTCCATCCATCCTGTGTGCTGAAAATCTGCATGCAGTCAGCGTGGGGACAGAAGTATATATTCATGATTTTTAAAGTAGTCTCAGATCACAAACTCACCAGCTGGAAAAGAAGTGTTTATAATTCAGAAATATTAGTGCAATTCAGATGAGCGATCAGTCTTTCTTACATGAAAATAAAAATTCAGTCACTCTATTTTGTGGCAGTTTTTAGCAACGTCTTGTACGACCATTGAATTTGCAAAAGTAGTTTCTCTCCTTTATAGTGTGTTACAAATTCATCACATAACCTGTTCACAGGGACAAGTGTTTATTTCCTGCGGTAAAAGAAGGTTTGCCTTGGTTAGTCCCAGCTCAGGTCATATTGCAGCTGCATGACCAGAACTGACAAGGGAGTGTGTGGGTGGCAGAGGAAAGGGTTGGAAAAATATGGCCCAGTTTACTGGAATTTGAAATTGTTGATACTTAGTAGATTGTCTTAAATTTGCTTCTATATATTCAGTGGTAACTGTCACGTGCCACATCGTTAGGTCAGTTATGCAGATGGCTTCATTAGTTAGGTGTATAACACTCTTAATTACATATGCGAGAAAGACATAGGTTATTTTTACAGTCAGTTTAATTCAAACAAACACAGTTATTAGCAAATGTGGCAGACCTAAAAACCAGATAGCTTGAAAGTGCAATTATTTCACCTCTCAAAATAGCCTGTGACCAAAAACACACCAAAGAAAATCTGACATGTTTCAGAATTACGAGAGTTCCTATACTAATATAAAACAAATACAACTTTTTAAAATATCTTGATTTCTAGAATTTCTTTGAACAAGCATATGAGGGATTGTGAGAAGAGGTTGCTTGGCTATTTATTCCTTCAAAATCTGCTTGGCTTTTAAATCTTGAATCAGTTAAGTGTGTGCTTCAGCATAGCCAAATTTTACCAAGAAACTTTCCAGTGGTTTCAACTGGAGATTTTAAGTTCTCGGATCATCACTGTGAAGGCAGATAAATGAACTTACTGCCTTTTTTCTGGTGTTTTGCATCTGAATTAACTAGTTAGACATTTAACAAAAGATCTGTGCTTTCCAAATAATTTAATTAAACCGTCTTTTGCAAACAGCCGTGGCCAAGTGGTTATTCCCACAATAAGCAAGACCACATTGCTAACACTGAAGAGATGTCTGTGTTATTGACTGGGGAAATCAGAAGTTCCAGTTTATTTTTCTGTTACAGAGGCACTTTGTTTTCCATGCACAGTAGCTGCTGGAACCAGCAAGAGTTGGGTCTGCTCAGTTAAAATGTTGTAGTTAAAAGTGTGTTGATAGTTGCCGACTCCCCACTGTGTTCTGGATTTTTTGACTAATTTAAGAAGTCCTATCAAGTCCTCAAGCCAGTTGGAGCAGCAAAGCAGTGCGGTGTTCTGAGGTTCCACAAAGACAACTTGCTGCTGAGGTGTGAAAGAAACAGGACAACTCGAAAGAGGAGGATGGAGTTATTGGTGTATTGATCAGTACCTGGAAGGAGGAGTACAGTTTACTCTTGTAAACTGCAGGAATCCCAGAAGGATCATAACTGAACCTGTCTTACCCAGCAAAGGAGCAGCTAGAGTTATAATGGAGAAGTAAGTAGAAAGCTGGAAATGCAGATTCCAAGATAGGAAACACCAAATGAAATCAGATGAACAGTGGCCTCATGACTAGTAAAAGAATGTGTCTTCTAAAGATGCTAGCAGTAAAATTGAGAAAGCAAAGTTAGTATTGGTGCTTATCAGAGTTGTCCTCAGAATAAAGCACTATTTAAGCTTCTCTTTGCAAGCAGAAAAGCAAGAGTGCTCTGACCTTTAAGACCCTTGGCATATCAGTTATTATTCCATTTTCTTTTTCCTTAGGAAGATAAGAAGTATTCCTAACTGGTCCTGAATAGTGTTGGGAGATAAACAGTGGGAATGCCAATAAATGTGTGTGAATCTCCTTGTTTTAGATGTAAAGGATAAGCAGAGTGGGTGTTGTAGCAACGATGGTAATTAGTCACAATCCATGACAAGACAGAAGGCATAGTAATTGCAGCATTTTGCCCTGTCACTGAAGCTTATAATTATTAGTGCAGCTAACAGGATGTTCTAACTTTGGCAGTTTTTATCACCTCTGCTATTCTGAAATATAATGGTAAAATTTCACAGTCCTCCTGAGACTAATTCTTTAAAGCATCAGGGTTGAGTGTTTTGTTAGATTTTTTTCCCCTTTTGTTAATTTGATAACAAGATGTGGTTTTCGCTACAGAGAGTAAAAGTAATTCTACAAAATGTGAGATCAATATGATACCTATATACTCCATCTCTTCTAATCCATACACCTTAAAAGATTTTTAAAAAATGAAATGTTAACTTTCTGATAGTATTCATTAATCAAACTGGGGTCTGATTTTTTCCTTTAGGCACTTCTGCAACATGTATAAATTACTTTGAATCCACAGACCAAGCTGTATTGCGTAGGAAAGCTGACATGATAAATATGTTAGCATCATTTAAATATTCAAATCACAAGCATTTATTTTAATTCTTAGGAAAAGCTATTTTGAAGCTGTCCAGCAACATTCAGCTACAAATAACCCCAAAGGCAAGTAAAAGCTACGATAGAGTGGGCTCCATTTAACTCCTTCCATGGCACAATGGGATGATCAGCACATTCCTTTGTACAGCACAGGTTGCAGCCCTGTCCGTGGGGCACCTCAGGGTGCTGGCTGTGCCAAAGCAGCCGTCCCTGCTGGAGCCTTGCTGCCATGCTCAGTGCACAGCCCTTCCACCACTGCTCTTCCCAATAATGACACTGAGCAGGAAACTTGCTGCAGGCAATGTTGTGTTTTGCTCTATTTTGGGCCACAGGTCTGACTTTGCCGACACTGCTCACAGCCGCAGGAACTCGTGTTTTCATTGCTCCTGGACTGTGATCAGCTCATTTAACTCCCTGTTGTGAATGGTCTTTATTCCACTGTGCAGGCCTAAGGTACTCCACTTTCAGTGAAGAAATGGCCATAATTCACTTTTATGACTACTGTAATCCCAGTGGGAGGCTTTCTCCTCTCAAAACTATTTATTCGTTTAAAGGATGAATATACATATATTTTATGGCCCAGTGCAGGTTTAGTTTGTGACAATGTGCTGAAATGTGATCACATTCCTCAGTTCCTTGTTGCAGGTTTTTTTTAAATAAACTGTACTATGGTTTGTTTAAAAGCAAACTAAATTTGATTTAAACACTCTGACACTGAAGGAAGGGTTTCTCTTCACAGAAAGGCGGGATAGGGCATTGGAATAGGGTGCCCAGGGAGATGGTGGAGTCTCTGTCCCTGGAGTTGTTTAAGAAAAGACTGGATGTGGCAGCCAGTGCCGTGGTCTGGTTGACAACGTGGTGTTAGGTCAAAGGCTGGACTTGATAATCTCAAAGGTCTTTTCCAACCGAGGTGGTTCTGTGAATGTATTACTCTGCTTCACAACATTCCTACCAGCATTACAGGACAAGTTAGATACAAAAATGTATGTTGAGCTTTTGCTAGCGAACCCCCTTTTTATTGTTAGATGATATCAAAGCACAGCCAATACGTAGAGAAACAGGAAATTATATTATTGGGTTTATCCCTTCTAAGAATGAGGATTGAAGTTGTACTTCTCTTCCATCGAATGAAAAGCAATATACTTGGGCTGATGTTGCTTATCCATGCATAGAAGAAACAAGATCGTTACGGGAAAATCATTACAATCCTTTGTACTTTGAGGTCTGTAACTTTCCACACATTTTTGTTTTACCTGCTTCTTTCTTGAGAAGCACTGGTCCTTGTGAACATCTTCTGTTTTGCCTGTGCCTGGCAGCGTTCTGTTCACATGTAGTGTCTCTGCCACCCTTCTGTCTTACAGGCCAATTCAAAGACAAACTAATTTTAAATAACAGTCTTGTTTCCTCCATTAGGTGGATAGTCTATACTGGGGTGCCAGTGACAGGTACTCCATAGGTTTAAGCATTCTACAAAAGCATACAGAAATCAAAAATAAAGAAAATAAAGAAATAAAGATAACTGTAACTGTCTTCAGAAGTTCATTTAAATTTCATGCGAATTCTGATTCAATCCCCATTGACTTCATAGGTCTAATCTGAAGCCTACAATAGGCTGAGCTCATGTCAAAGCAAGCAAGTGGGGAAGCTTAAATGATGACACAACTGCTAGAAAAATACCAGAAATGCGATTTATTTCTTCTCTTCACTCTAGTTGTGCAAACATGCTGACCTCAGTGTTTGACTGGAGACAAGCTGTCATGGTGCTCAGAGAAAAGACTTCTTTGTAAAGACTCCCAAATTAATTTTCTCGAATATAAGAATATTGAAAACACAATAATTCACCCAAACAAAGAGATACAGATAGCTATGCATATCTTACATACAGACATCTCTGCTGACAGAGCAGAACAAAAAAATTTGTATATACTTTCTAAATTCTTTAAAAAATAAATGAGCCACTCTGGCCTAGTGTTGCCAATATTCTTATGGCACACAGCTGCAAAAGTTACAAGGTTTAATGTTTCATTTTTCATTTAATGCAAAATAGCTTGGATTGCAAATATTCAACACACTGCTACATTTTTATATGAGTTTTCAGTAAGCATAAACCCATGTTCTGAATTCGGAGACTTGAGAATTGTTTATTTTAGAAGTATAAAAATATTAAGTTAAAAAATATTAAGGTAGTGCTCAAGTTTAAATGAACGCTGTAAATAAAGGACTACTTATAGTAACTCACTGAGCGGAAGACATTAGTCTTGCTTCATTGAAAAGAGCAGTATTTAGCGTAAATGAGAGCTATGACACACGGGGTTCAAGTTTTGTTCCTGATTTATTATTTCTTTTTAATCCCACGGTCACGTGCCTAAAGAACTTTTTATTTTTCCTCTAGAGGAGCAAAGGGTAGAGAGAGTGTTTGTGGAAAACCTTAACCAATGAACGGGAGTATGAGCTGAAGCATGTTCCTCTACAGAAAGAGACACTTCAAGGAGAATCCTTATTGCTTACGGGGGGGTTAATGTACAAATGTTTTAATGACTGTGTGCTCCTGACCTCCTTCTGATGGAGAGGAACAGCTTGACATGGATCGTATCAGTTGGTACCATCTATGTCACTACATTAGATAAAATGTATGTAAGGCCTAGTAAGAGCAAATTGAGAGATGTCATGTCTATTAATTTAAAGGAGAAAGCAATCTACTCCCTGTTTTACGACAGCTTCCATTATTATTTGTTCTATGAAAAGTATTTATGCAATTCAGATTGGTTCAGAATTAAGTGTTACAGTAGTTCTCTCTTCTCTTCTATTAGGTATCCAAGGCTGCAGCAGATTTATTGGCATATTGTGATGCACACATTGGAGAAGATCCCCTTATTATTCCTGTACCTGCATCTGAAAATCCCTTTAGAGAGAAGAAACTCTTTTGTACTATCCTTTGAGCCAGTTTTCAATTAAAAATGTCATCTGCTAAAACTTGGTATCAGTGTTGCATGCTTTTAGCATTATTTTCTTCAGATGTCAATACTTACCCCATAACTACAGTATTTTTGGAAGGTAGTACAATTTCTGCTAAAAAAAGACCCCTAAAATTAAAAAAAATAACCCTAAAAAATTCAAGGTAATTCTTGTGTTTCAGAGCAATGTACAAGTTTAATTTCAGTTCTTCATAAATATTCTTTTGGTCTTAATGAAAGTATCGAGTACAGTATCAAATCGTAGATATCTTTGCCAGTCATAGATTTTTCTGAGACCTAAATGAGTCATACCAATTCTTGAAGCTATTTTTAACATTCTTATTTTCTTTGGAAGGTGAATTCAATTCATTTGCCTTTACAAATTTCTATCTAAAGAGAGTAGTATGACCTTTTCCTCAAGTAGCACTTACTTAGGAAAAAGTCCCAGTGATTTACAATGTTTGGAATGATCAGTCTTATACAGTAAGTGGTGTCTATAAATATGTTTTCTGAAGACTGTAAGAAACTTGACTAGAAAAACAATCCTAGTAAAGTGCCACTGTAGCTACAAGCAGAATGAAGATGTACAGTCACACACCAGGATTGCATCAATAAAACTGTAGAAAAATGTGGTTGCTTGTATCTTATTTTGAATTATAATGATTTGAATTATTTAGAAAGTAAACTGAACTGTGAAATAGCTGTTCCTAAGGGTCTTAGTGGAGGGTGTAAAACTGCCCTGAACAGCACATGGAGGGGGATTACATTTTCTGAGCAGCCCTCTACATGCTTTTGCCCGTGACAGTAGGACTTTATGGGGATGGAGAGTAATGGTAAATAAATGTTGTTCTAGGATATGCAGCGAGACCACTGTGCTGTTGACAGTCACTATGTTTGTGTATTTTGTGGCCACAGATTAATTAAGTTGTCAGCAAGTAATTTGTGGAGGTTCTGGGACATTTCTTTGTTTTGACTTTAAAAGTGAGAGGAAAAGAATGAGGTGTGAAATAAGACTGCCTTCTTCAAGAAGTGAAATTAAGCTCATACAAGGTGCCTGATGGAAGCAACTGTTTCTTTACAGACTTTTTTTCTACTGTTCTTAAAAAGAATAATGAAAGCTCCTCTCCAATCTGATGCATTAGGACAGTTCTCTCACTGCAGTACCTCATATGTACAGTGTATCAGTCAGCCCCGTAAGGGAGGAGACAATTTTGTTGAACTGCACCCGTCTGAGCTGAGACTCTGAATGGCCACCCATAACAGATCAAGCTTCCTCCCTTCCTCTGCACAAACTTGTACTCCATAAACATCCTAAATACCTGCAAGGCAAAGAACTAGCTGGGGAATTGAGGGCCTTGGGATATACTTAAATGCTGAATTTAGATGCGAAAAAGAGCAGCTTGGTGAATAAAGCCATGTGCATTTCCCCCAAAGTGCATGTACTTTGTACATCAGGCTTATTTTTAGCAATTTCCATCGATGTCTGCTGTACTGTTTTGTGCAGTGGAAATACAAGCTATCTGCATTGTACAGGTTTTGTTTTCTTTGCCGTTCAACTTGGATAATGTGCCTCACCCGACTGTGTTCAGCTACCAGTCTGGTCACACGAGAGAGGGGGCTTTGGACTGTGCTTCTGCTGCTGGCAGAACTCACCTCATGTCTCACATGCAATATTATTGTAAAAAAACCCTACATAACAATATTCCTTTTAACCAATAGGCTTTTGGGATGTCTTTCATTCAAAGATTTGGTTTTTTAACTGGGCAGCTGAAGACATCAGTAGCTTAGTAGGCACAGAGCTGCTTGACATACCTATGCTGAAAAATATTCAAGTGTCTTGAACAGGTCTTATTTTTGATAGGCTCATCCTTGGTTCCTATTTTAAAGTTTTCAGCTTAAGAATCCCATTCCTAACTTTAAAGAAGAATATTTCTTAATGCATAGTGTTTTTATTTTGGGGGTAGAGAAATAGGGTTTAGCTGAGTAGCTATTTTATTGACAGTGAAATAAAAAAGGCTTTCTGAAAATATTTATTTAAAAAGAGCAACAAAATGTTTAATAAGGTTCTTTAGGGAATCCTTCCTACAGTGAACATGATTTGGTAACTGCTCTGATCACCATGGCAACATTTTCATTTGTCCTTCCACATGTAAGGTTTTAACTGGAACAGCATGGGAGGAGAATATAGGGCATACAGCTTTATTCTCAAAGGCTTTGTAACAACTTGCATTTGTGGCTCATCATTAACATTCTCATCTAAAATAACAAAATTGCCACAGCTTATTACAGTATTGCAAACAGCTGGCTTTCTGTTTCCAATTAGGTTTAGTGTCTGACATCCTGAGATTGAAACATTTCACAGTGCATTTGAACATCTCTGGTTACAAGACCTGTATTACAAAAATCCAGAATTATTTTTCACAAGAGGAGAATGTCATTCTTTTGATCTTCAGGTTTTTCTCCAAAATCTTTCTTCAAGGAGTTGTGAATGCGTTGGAGCTATGTTTTAAATAGCTGGTTCCCATGTTTGTGGTTTCTTTCATCAATTCACAACTTTCATTAGGTTAAAAAAAAGGAAAATGTATCTATTAAGATGATTTCATGCTTCTAATTTAAAAAAAAAATAAATACATGGAATACCATTAAGTGCATATTTATGTTAGCAGATGTCTATAATGTGTTTGATGAGGTTAAATTGTAGAAGCATAATTCCTTACTGGAAAACAGAACAGCTTTGTCTAATATCCTTGGGCCTTATTTACCAGTTCCTTGAATGAAGATATACTGTTGGCAAATCACTAATTTGAAGGGGAAGAGGTTGAGGTGCACTTGGAAGATCAGCACTTCAAATAAAATTGTAACAGCTTTGGATTGCATACAAATATATTACTTTACTTAAGAACACCATCAGGAAACTGACCCTCTGAAAGAGAATAGCATCATCTGGTTTGCTTTTTTTTTAATGCCAACTTGATCCACAAAACAACATTTAAAAGAATATCTTTTCCTCCAATCCCTGCAAACCATAAAATGTCTTTGTCATTATTATATTTTGTGCTGCTTTCACCTTTGAGGCAGTCTGGATGATCTGCTATTGACACTTGAGTTTCATGCTTACGCATCTTGCCTCAGCTCTACATAGAAATATCTGAATGGTTTTCTACATTTTTCTAAATAATGAATACATATTATATCATGAAGTATAGAATGATATAAAAAAAATAAAAAGCTCTCCAACATGTGGATTTATCTAACAGAAAGGTTACCTGTAGGCTGAAGCAATGAGTTTATATTTTCATTAAACCGTCTGATTTGATTACTACTAACTTCAGTAAAAGCAAGATCAGGCCTGCTGCCCATCCTAACATTGTACTCCTCTCTCTCTCTGTGTTTCATTTCATATGCCATTAGGCTTATTTATTTGTAGCTCAGGCCCAGAAAGTAATGGGTGCTTTCTCTTAACTGTGTGAGTTGGGGCTGTCATCTCATGGAGTGAGAACTTCAGAACAAAATTGGATTCAAGGAGTTTTTGACATGTTATGAGTAATCCTTTCTTCATATCCCAACTCTTGCTGCCCTGATGAAATGAGAGTTCCCAATGGTGGATTATTGGTAAATTGTAATGTCTCACCATATGTGGAGCTGGCTGTTTTGCCTCCTTCAGATTAATCTCCTTGGTTTACTTCGAATACAAGGTGTTACCATTTCATTACTAAAAACTACTTTCCTCCTCTCTATTATATACTAAATTCCCCTTCCTTGCTTCCTGTACCATGTATTAAATTAGTAGCAGGGTGCTTGGCTGGTGCTGACAGGCAAATTTTTTAAGCTAGCCTCTATGAAATTATGGCCAAAGGAGGCGAAAAACATGGAGGGTAGTTTAAGCTATTCTAAATCACACCATAGGTTAAAATACATACAAGCTTTGCTGTCAGTGACACTAAGGTAAACACTGATTCATAAGGACATTGTAACCAGGCATTTTTGCAGTGACTTACAACAGGATCAGCTCCAGCAGAAAGAAAGAACACTTTGGGAACAACAGTCTGTAAAGGCACATATTAAAGCCTAAACTTCAAAAAGGCAGTCATTTACCCAGTTGGATTTCTGATATCAAAGGAGTAACAAAAAATGTGCATTGGGAGGACCTGATTATATAGTTTTTCTAGATAGTTTTTCTATATAGATTATATAGTTTATCTCTTCATTATATAGGGATTAAAATCTGTATACAAAATTTTCCTAGAAAATGCCATAATTATGGCTGTCCTTTGGGTCTGCATCAGAATATGGATTTGTTTCTTCAAGGAGACTAAAGAAAACTTGGGGGAGGAGTGGTTCCTAGGAAATACAGGCTTCTTTTACTGAAAACTAATACTTAAAGTCGTTAGACTGACTTAAATAGTAATGTGTGAAAAATAGTGTGTGAATTTATCAGAACAGGTGTTACATAAAATTTTACAGGCACCTGTGTATTTAAGCTTTAGGCAAATATTGTACATTTGCATCTAACTGAATTTGGCTTTATAGCACTATTAAATTAAGTACAGCCAGAAATACCAGAACTGGTATGGGAACAACTTTTGTGTCTGTTAGAGGAAGATGTATGTCTGAGTTTGTCAAGTACATTTACACCACTCACGCTTGTGAACAAACAAAATGAGCAGCTTTACCCTAAAATTGGGTCTTTTCTTTCCCAAATTCCTATTACAAGTAGAAACTGCACAGGCTCGTCTATTACTGCCACCTACTGATGAAGTGATAAACAGCCGACTGAGACAAAAAAGTACCAACACCAACTAGTAATAACCAAAAGGGGGATCCTAAATTAATACACAAACTGTCCAAAACAGAGAGCCAGCGCTCCTGTTTTTGTGGGCTGCATTGTGTAAGGTTTCACCTGGCACTGTGGCACTGCTGCACTGCTGGGGTGCAGTTAAACCCCACGCTTCAGTTCCAGACAGCTCAGATTAAGAAGACACAAACACATTACTCAGTTAAATAGGTCAGGTGTCTAGCTAAAAATGCCTTGAAAAGTTGTAGAAGTCGTTGAGTGTATCAGTTGGAGCTCATTTTCAAGTTTAACTCAGATGCCTGTTCCTCAGTGCTGCTGAGACTCCAGCTGAGCCCTTTGCTCCCTGGAGCAGGTGAAGTGGCTGCTAAGAGCAGCAAAGCTCAGCTCTAGGCCAGAGTGAGCCCCCAGCCCAGAGAGCATCCAACAGCTCTCACTGGCTGCTGCTCTGTTTCTTCACACCCAAACTTCACTCCTGCCTGTTGGGTTTTTTATTTCAGTGGTGGGGGGTGTTCTCCAATTTCTGGAGTCTAGGCCAAATACTTCCTCATATGCCACAGCATAATAATGCAGCCAGAACAGAGCTTAGGCCACTGCTCATGCTTAGAATGGCATTTTATGGAAAATACACTAGGCATAACATAAGGATGTGTTTCAAAACACCACCCATTCCACAAAATATATTTGTTGTGTAGCTTCTCACTGCACCACACCCTCTTGTGTCTCTGAGCTTTAGGTGACATCCTTGATCCCTTCATTCTCTCTATGGCACACTCCAAAGACATGCACAAATTTTCAGTGAAAGGAAGGAATAAGCCATACTTCATAGAGAAGAGCTATTGTGACTTTTTAAAAACCTTTCAAGTAGAAGTGGCTTTAAAGATATTTACAGTGTAACAACCTGTCTCTGGCAAGTGTGGCTCACATGACTTTTTATCCTTAACTTTCTTGTTGCAAAGACTATTCACTACTGTGGATTCTTGTCTGAGAGGCTTCCCCCTGGAGAGCACACCAGCTTTTATCCTACTCATCAGAACACAATACACATAAACAGATTTTCAATATATAAATCTGCAGTGCTGATATGAACATGTCAGTCATACCCTTAAAAGATCAAGTGACAAAACTTCAGGTGCTAAGATTCTCGAGAAAAAATTCCTCTACAGAAACTTCGAGAATATAAAGAATGTCACAGATAGCAGCCTCTCTGATGTCTTCTTTCTCAGACTTCACATGCTCTTTTTGTTCTGAGAGTTTGCTTCACACTCGGGAAAATTACTACAGAAAGCAACTATGAAATAGAAATTAGAAAGCCATAAAAGTGATTACATTTCTTTACAGTTCTGTCCATACCAGCTAAACAAATACTTGCAACGGGGGTGTGAATACATTTGAGGATACTTAAACAGAATCTGAATAAATGAAAAAAATACATTAAAAGATCATCAAAGAGGCCAAGTTAAGCACTTGTTTAAGAAATGTCAGAGGTAGGTTTGTTTATGCATATTCCATTTGCTTCTCTCATTTGTACGTACTACTATCCCAGATCACCACTGCAGGAATTCCCACTAGGCACAGTATAGGCAGTGCTCAGTTAATGAGCAGTTAGTCAGTACTATTTTGGTGTTATTATTCATTGTGTAGCCCCAGGCCTGATTTACTCACAAATTCTGGTTTCCATGTAGAACTGTTCCCTGATGAGCTTCTCTGTGGTGCTCATCACAGATTGCTTCACAAAGCATCTCCACAGTATCCTGGAGGAATATGAGGGTGGAACTATTTGCGTCTTACAGTGGGAAGCTGAGGCAGAGCCTGGACAGATTGTGAGTACCTGCTGCTCCAGAGTTAGCTCTTTCAACATCTCACACAATGTTCCCATTTGCTCAGCCTTCAGCTCTGAGTCCTCAGCTCTACAAACTGGAAAGCCTTCTGCAAGTCAAACACACAGAAACTAAGGGGAAAAAAGCAACGTGAAAGATTTAGCTTCGTGATTTTCCTGGTCTTGTCAGTTCTCCCAAGCAGCAATGACCCTTAGCCTTGTAACCCCTGTGTTGTGGTCCCACCTCATTGATCTTGCATCTGCAACAAATGAAGCAGCCACCTGGTGCTTTCTCCAGCAGAGCTCATCCATCCTAGGGCAAGGTAAGCAACATGAGGGGAAAATAGCACCAGGTCATGTAAATTATTTTAAATGAAATATAGCCTGAATATTATCTATCCAGTGATAGATAATAATGAAATAATAAACTATATGTGGCCAATTTGCTTTGCAATTCCCCAACATTTTATCTCTTTACCAGGCATGTGATTAAAAAGCGTATTTGCTGTTGTAGGTCTCAGTATGACTTTCTACAAACTTTATTCTCTTCTGTACATGCATCCTGAAGTCCTTGTGCCACTTGTTAAAAATAACTGTATTCTAGCAGCACATGAAGTAGCTAACCCCACCAGCTGGCTGCTGCCTGATTATTGGATATTTAATGTTCCACATCTCTGCAAGACATTCCCATTTGCTCTCTGAGATGTACTTGTCAAGATTTAGCTGCTGCCATACGGGCAGTTTTGAGTCCATTTCTATTTTTGATTGTCATGAAGATGCCAAGGAGTCAACTAAGACTGTAAAATTTATTATTGCTATATCAGTAAGTTTGGATAACTCTGACCTAATTCAGCAAAACTTAAAGCTACTCCTCCAAACAGACAAGAAGATGCAAAAGCTTAGGTAAAAAAATAAAAGGGTCAGCAAAATAATAGGCAATTAAAAAAAAAATCTTGCTTAACTGGAAGTTAATTTGGAAAACGTTAAGTGGAAAAATTAGGAAGATTATACTGTGTACTACTGAAAGGCATTTAAAGAATAATGCATTCATCAGACATATTCAATATGAGTTCTCAAAAGGAAAGTTCTGTTTAACTAATTTGATATCCTTCTATGATAGGGTCGCTGCCTAGTGGATGAAGGGAAGAACGTGGATATGGTTCTTCTGGATTTTAGTGAGGCTTTTGATACTGTCTCTCAGAGCACCCTTGTGGACAAGTTGTCCAACAGTGGGATGAACAGGTTCATGATATGTTGGGTGAAGAACTGGCTGAAGGGCAGGCAGAGCTCAAAGGGCTGCAGTGAAAGGGGCCACATCTGGCTGGTGAGCAGGGAAGTTTGTCAGGGCTCAAGTCTAGAGCCAGTTCCGTTCAATAGATTTATCAACAATCTGGATGCAGGAGCTGAGCACATCATTAACAGATCTGCTGGTGACACCAAATTGGGAGGTGCTGTTGACTCTGTAGGGGGCTTTACAGAGGGATCTAGATAGATTGGAACGCTGGGTAGTGATTAAAGGGACAAAATTTAACAAGTGAAATGTCAGATCCTGCACCTAGGATGGAGTAACACTAGGCACTCCCAAAGGAGTCTGGGAACTCCTCTGCATCTGCATTTCATTGGATCAGAAAGCCGAAAGGGGGAAGCAGGAAGACATTTCTCCTGTTTGGGAAGATAAGCAAAATCTATTTCTTGTAAAACCCTAAGAAAGGTAAGGAAAGGATTGATAAATCATCAATAGGACAGTGAATCTGTTTAGATTATGAACACTGGAAAAAGAAAAAAACACATTCTTGGGATGCAAATTTACAACCCTTTAAACTAATAAAGCCCTTCAGACCCTGATCTTTAATATCTTTTAATGTTTTTTCTTTAAAAAACTAAAGGCACAAAGGTTTTGTGAAATGTTATATATCAGTGTTACTGCTATGTGGGGAGAAAGTTAAGCCCCAAACCCCTAAAATGGAGTCTCTCACCAGACCTTCCTCTGCTTTCAGATGGAGCATGCAGAGATCAATAAAACACAACTCCCTGAGGATGAACTCTGCTAAAATATACACAGCTCCACACTGATTCTTGCTCTTCTCATCTGCTGCTGCTGTCCTAAAAATATCCCAGCTGCCCACTCGGGGCAATAATTAGGCAAACAAACATTAAAAAAAAATCGGAATGCTATAGACTAGCTATCTTTGGTAGATGACTACAGCTCTGGTATCCATCATGTCTTCTCTGTGTCAGACAGGAGATGCTTATCCAGAGGGACTATGCAAATTTAACAGAAGCATCTTAAGTTTGCAAGCAGCCTGGGGAATAAAATTTCTGTCTCTTCTGTCTCCAGCTCTTGTGGCCAACATGTTGTGTTTGGACTATAATTTGGGTGCCAGAGGTACCCTCTAAGTCTGTACTGTCAGAAGAGTAAATCTGCTCAGAAAGAGCATAATGAAAATGGCATCTTTTTTATAGAATTGTTATAACCCAAATCAAAATATAACCCAACTCAAAATTTTTTGTTTTTCAGAAAAGTAATTTAGCATTATCTAGAAGCTATGTTCCAGATCAATTTTTCTTTTCATAGTGTACATATTCATGATTCTTAAATCTTGGAAATGATCTAGTTTTTATATGGGCACTTTTTAAAAAGCATGCTTAAAACTAGGTGCCTTGAAACCATATTTAGACACTCCAATATCAGCTTGCTTCCCCAAAATACTAGTCCTCATAGAAGCCCTCAAGAATTGAAACTTCTTTACTTATGGGAACTTCTGGAAACTGGGTTAATGGTTGGGTCTGATCACCTCCTGATTTACATACAGGTGCACACTGTCAGTATCATACAGATGGCGACGAAGTTGGGAGGCTCAGGTAAAATCTTTGGCTTTAAAAATCTCGTAGAGAATGCAACAGAAAAATGGATTAGGAAAGGCCAATCCTCTACAACTACACTGTGTTTGTAAGCATTTCCTACATGACTAACAAAAATGCTTACGTATCATCCTTTTGACCTGGATGTCCTGTTTGTATAATGTGGAGAAACAGATTTCTCCTGGTTTGTAGGTAATACAGTTATTTATCCTTGAAGATGGTAGGTAAAACCATAAGGAAAATAAGATATGAAAGGATTGGGTCCTCTGTTTTGCCTGCAAAGAAATAATCACTCCCAGGTATGTTTATAAGATCAATCCCCATCAGATCACCTGCCATCGGGGGAGAACCTAACATATTGGGTACAAGGAATGTAGGCAAATATAGATAAATATTAGTAGTTGGACCAGTTTTTATTTCTGCATCTGAACTCGCTGAAAGGCAAGGCAAATGTAAATAGTGATTGATAATAGCATTTTTTGTGTAAATGCTTTCCCTAGTACTACTATTTGCTGACAAGTACTTAATTGCATATTAAATAGGTTTTAAGTTTCCAACACATTTTCCTTCTGCTTTTAAACTTAGTTTATAAAGGTTAAAATCACTGGTTTGCCTTCTAGTATCTCACTCCACTTGATGAAAAATTAATCTTAACTAAGCAGTTTGAAAGGACTGTAGGCATTTTCCAAACACTTTTCATGGCTTGGGGATTTCAAAAAATCTAAATTTAGTCTTCATTTTGTAAAAAACAGTTTCTTTTCATTCTACTTCATACAGGTCAGGTTTTGTTACTAATTTAATGTGTTTCTAATAGACTAGCAGCAGCAGTCATTCATTTAGGCCTTATGGCTATTATACATATTCTTCTAGTTTATACATTATCGAGAGGCAGAAGGCAGAAATTGTTGTACAAAAATAGTTCCACCTGAACTTGAGGAAGAAATTATTTACTGTGCAAGTGACCGCACACTGGAACAGATTTTCTGGAGAGGTGATGGAGTCCCCCTCACTGAAGATGTTCAAGAACCATCTGGACACAATCCTGTGCCATGTGCTCTAGGATGACCCTGCTTCAGCAGCGAGCTTGGACCAGATGACCCCTGTGGTCCCTTCCAACTTGACACATTCTGTGAATCTCTGCTTCTGAGAAGCCTTTGTTTATTTATCCACATCACTTTTTCAGGTAGATTTATCCTGGGGCAATCTGAGGGAACAAATTTCTCCTTGTTACCAGTGTGCAGGAGACCAGAGACAAGTAAATTCTCAAGGTGCTGATAATATTATGCTCTCCTTCATCTGATCGTATTTAAACCCTTCTAGCCAGGACAGAGTTCTGCAGACGGCGGGTCAGTCCGTAGGTACCCAGCTTCTCGCGCTGGTGGCTGAAGGTAACACGTGAAGTCGGGCTCGGATTATTGGCATTTCATAACGAATTTAAGGATTCTTGGCCGTGATCCAGCCGCAGTTAAGGACACTTTGATTGTCTAACCCCCCCCCCCCCCCCTCCCCCCGGAATTTCAGTCAAAGAACACGTTACTTGCTGGAATAAAATACTTCACAAACAGTTTGCGAGCGCCGTAGCAGGTCTTTGCCAAGGCGAAGCGCTCTCTCCCCTTTATTGGATTAGTAAAGGATTGTTCTGGAAAGCTATTTTGTTCCTAACACAACGACTTTAGAGAAGGGGCATCCAGCGGATTATCGAATAACGATTACCCCGGGAGGGTTTCCCCGCAGCTGGTGCCCCGGCCGGGGGCAGCCGGGGGGCAGCCGG
>VWZW01007347.1:374803-456402 GCA_013397115.1 Edolisoma coerulescens | reverse complement strand
CGGGAGGTGAGGGGAGGGCTTGGGGGATGCTGTGCCCGGGGCAGCGGGAGCAGCGCCCGGAATGCCCGCGGGGTTCATGGGGAGTGAGGGTCTCGTACCGTGGAGCGGCGGAGAGCAGCGCAGGCTGCGCCGCCCGAACAGGAGGTACCGAGCGCGGTCGCGGTGCGGGGCTGCCGCGGGTGCGGAGCAGCAGCTCCCGCTTCCGAGCGCCTCCTGCGCCACGGGTGCCCTCCCGCTCCCACCGAGGCACGTGGGGAAGAAATTCCCACTGATCTCGCTCGTGGCGCGTCGTTCCCGGTCCTAGGAATAGCTCTTTGCACTGCGCTGTGTTTGCCTCAGCGGTCTTTAAAACCCCTGTGCTGCAAAAAGCTATTCATAGGACCGGGTATGATCCAACACAAGTGAAATCCGACCCCTGAGGGCTTACCTTGTGCTCCTTATAAAATGAGGTGTAGTTTTCAGGCCACAAATCTTCATGCCTGGAGGAAACGGGCATGTGTTGGAACAGAAACTTTTGTCAGCTACCCACAGGTGCTGTTTGACAATATTAAAAGATACTGTACGTGAACGTGTAATGGTGTTTTTTTACTTGGGATGTGCTGAGAAGTGTTTAGTGACCCAGTAGCCTGTTCACTAATGGAGCCGCACTCTGCAACTGGTGCCTGTTCCCGGTGCAGGGTGTGCACAGCTGGGAGGAAACGAGTCTGCTGATTTCCAGTGGCAATTAATAATGCAAATATACAAGAAGCAAGGTCAGTGCATTTGCATAGTCTGAAGGCTGCGGAGTTGTATGGGTATCTCTGTGTATTCTGGCTCTTGCATATCAAATCAGGAGTGGTCACACTTGAATTATAAAAGAATGGGAATTCTAATTGTTGAACTTCTAGCCTGAGGTGCATTTGAGTTGCTTGGTTGGTTTGGTTCATCTTTCATGGGGCCATTTCAGAGCTTCAGAGCATTAATTTGGAGTTAGAAGTGGTAATGTGGACTCTCGTGATGACCTTTCCCATGTAAATGTGTTTTCCACTAACAAACATTACTAAAGAAAATCCAGAAGTTTCTCAGTTGGTGTTGGTGTGAATGAGTGGTTTGGGTCACTTAAATAATCACTGTTTAAGGTATTACCAAAAGCAGGAGTAACAAAAATTTGTAAAAGAGCAACTTAACAAACTTGGATGCAAAGGTTCTCTCTGTTGTTTACTGCATGGAAGAAACATCCTAAGGAAACTCCAGTTAGAATTCATTTAGAATGATTTACACAGAGACCAAAGACTCAAAAGCATAAGGGTTGACTCTGGTTGAGTCACAAGGTTCAGGGTGGATCCCCTTGCTTTCTAAACTCCTGATGGAGCTGAGGTGAGCCACGTCCAGTCTTAGTCTCAGACTTGGTCAACGATCAATATCTAAAGGATTTAGCAGCACTTAGTCATTGACTAATTTAACGTTTACAAAGTGGTTTTCCTTTCCTAAAAGTGAGTACAGTGGATGAGAAATTATAGGAAATCCAGGTATATGTTTCCTCCAGTGCCTTAAAGTATCCATAAGCTGCTGTTATTCTTTTTTAGAATGGGGCATTTGCAAATGTTCTATTTTTCTTAAGATATATGAAGGAATCACCACACTACCCCCTGTCCACCAAGTGCTCAAAAACTTTAATTCTCTACTTGGTCCCTGACATTTTTCGGGTGCCATCTCAACTTCTGCTTTGTGTAGTGCTTGCTGCGCTGCTGCTGCCGCTTGCCCCACCTTTTCAAGGGAATTTCCTCTAATTAGAATATCACCTATAGATCTGTACAGTTTCACATTCTGAGACAGTGAGACTGTCTGTGAAAGTTCAGCAAACGTGGGATGAGCAATTGTGGCTGAATGTTTATACCCCTGTGGAAGTCTGTTAAAGGTGTATTGTGAACCTTCCCAAGTAAAAAAAAGTTTCTTTTTATCCTCCTACAAGGGGACCGACCATAAAGGACACATCTGTCACATCTGGCGCTGCTGTCCCCAGTGTGTGGCTCCTTGTAGCTGTTAAAGTTGCAATATTGGGCACTGCAGCTCTTAGTGGTGTCGTGTTGGCATTTAAGAGCTGATAATCAATTGCTAGATGCCACCTCCCATCCAGTTTTCAGACTGGCCAAGTGGGTGAATTCTACAGTGGGTTCTGGAAATAATGTGCTGTTTTTCTAAGTCTGCTGTTACCCCAGAATTATTTCCATTTCGTACCGCAGCAGGAATCGGGCATTGCGTAACCTTGGTAATCTTTGGATCAGGAGTGCCAGGACTCCATGAAGTACATGCACTGTACCCCCTGGTTTCTGTCAGGTTTCGGGGCAAGATTTGAACCAAAGGACCACACGCTGCCGACCATCAGGCACCAGGCTTGGATATTCAAAATACTGAAACCCAAAGTAGTTCCGTTGTTATCTTTCACTGCAAAGCACGTAGACAGCATTTGCTTCTTGCCTGGAGCCTTAAATTAACTTCTGTGGTCTGGCTAATAACACTTGCTCCATTCACTGCAGTGGTTTTAACTGTGTGCTGTCCAAGTTGTACACCCAGCTTCTCAGCATCCTGTTGCATTAATATTGAAATTTGTGCTCCTGTATCTGTGTGGAATTTTATCAGCTGTTGAGGGCCAACAGGAATGAGAATGTATTTTGCTTTAGTGATGGGTCTGGGCTCATATTCAGAGGAATCTGAGGGAAACAAAGAATCAGCTTTCCTCAGTTTGCTGTTATCAGGGTCATCCCGTATGTTCCCGTCCCATTCTTCAGGGGATACAGTTAATTTCCTGATCTGTACAATGTCAGGAGGATGGAGACCCCACATAAACATAAATCTGATCTTTTCCTCCAACTTTTTTTTTCTCTTATACTTCCTTTAACTGATTTCACAGCTGCTCCGTTTTCAAAGATAGTATTAATTCAGTTGCTTTTGGGAGTTTTATTTCTTCCCTTACGTCTGGTACAATTTTATCGTTATTCTTGCCATCTTGATAAGCAGCTTCTAACCAGGTACCTAGCATTTTGCTAATAATTCCTTTTCCATCCTTTATCTGGCCCCAACCACCTTTAGCTGTCCTTTCACAGCTGTACAATCATGCCAGTTAACACAACCCCATTCTTCTGAGAATTTGGAACTTGGACTTATTCCATGCTTTCCTAAGTAATCTGTGCTTCTATTTGCCATCCAATCAAATATGCCAGTTTGTCACAAGTGAGTGGTTTAGGTTGCTTAAAGATTCACTGTCAAAGGTAGTAGCAAAAACAGGTGTCACCTGGATTTAACCTGAGCTGACAACTTAGTACCATGCAGCCAACTCACTTATTTCCTGCTGCCCCCCACCCCTGCAGGGGGATGGGGAGGAGGATCAAGGGGGAAAAAAAAAAAAGGAAAAAGCCTCGTGGATTGAGAAAGGAAAAACCTAGTTAGAATTCATTTAGAATGATTTACACAGAGACTGAAGACGCAAAAGGGTAAGGGAGACCCTCCTGTTGAGTAATGAGATTCAGAGGGGACCCCCTTGCTTTCTAAACTCCTGATGGAGCTGAGGTGAGCCACGTCCAGTCTTAGTCTCAGACTTGGTCAACGATCAATATCTAAAGGATTTAGCAGCACTTAGTCATTGACTAATTTAACATTTACAAAGTGATATACAAAGTGGATAGAATTTACTGTAATTGCTGCAGTGACTTCATTAATACATCCAAGATGGCAACATTCATGCTGTACTGGCAAAAGGGTATCTAAGTCAGTTCACACATGCAAGCATGCTGACACAAAGATATATTTATGTATATGGGATATATGGGTATAACTGTATAGGGGTATACCTGTTAAAAATTCCCCTTGAGTTCAGTGAAATGCTCACTTCAAATATCTTGGCATTTTTTAAAGGGAAAGGGTTGAGCCTCAAGGAATGCAAGGTTTCAGCCCAGGCCCTGTCATCAACTTTGGGTGCTGATCCTCAGAACTTTGCAAACCAGAGAGTCGGTGAGCTCTACGAGACATCCTACTCAGGGAGTCGCTGGTGGCAGCCCGGTGCGATCCAGGAGAGCCGAAGGGCTTCACTCAGGACCAGTTTTTAGGGTTGTTTAGATGTTTGGCTTTAGTCGTCCATAAATTTCCACCCTGAACACAATCTTGATTGGTAATTGCTGGAATTTTCAAAAACCCAGTAACTATGCTACTGTTCCACTCAGGCTACAGTTTGGGTAAGGAATGTTCCAGGCCTGCCAGGGGATGACTGATTACTCCTGCTCTCATTCCCTCCTTGGTCAGGCAACAGGAGTTCCTTCCTATGGTCAGTGTCGCCCTCACCTTAACCATGGTGGAGCTGGTTCCTGGTCCAGTCAAGGGACACTTCACTGCCCAACTCATTACACAGAGACCAAGGCCTAATGGGAATTTCTGAGGTAGAGCAGGCCTGAGGAGGGGGAGGAAGGCAGGCTACTTGGAAGTTGGGGAAGGAGAGAAGTAGCTTTGCTCTTTAGAGTTTCCCTATTTCGAGCAGTTATTATTGGAGTTGATGTTCATTACTGTAAAACCATGCTGCAGTGGATAATGTTAGGGTAACTAGGATTTTTAATAAGTGGGGGTTTTTAATACTGAAAGAGCAAGTGTATGATTTTTGTGCAGGGTTTATTTAGTTGTAAAGAAATATTATTGTAAAGTTACTATTGAGTAATGTATTCACACTGAGGAGAGGAATAATGATACTTCCTATAAAATGAGAACATATCCATAGGAAAATGCTCAATACTGTACATGTGCTGTCTTTTTGTAGGCCCAATCCTTGCATGATATTTAAGCAAGAGTCTGTCTCTTAGCCTTCAAAGTACCACAAAATGTACGAGATGTAGGTATGGCTGCCTTGGCAGAAGAAAGAAGGATGAGCCAAGGGACCTCAGATGTCTACTGTGTGGTATCTTTTTATTACTCAGAGTGTTTTAGGAACATCAGTGAATTTGTATATAAGAGAAAGAAATGTCCCTATTTATTAAAAGGCTTCTTGAATCTGAAATGACTTAAGGGGATCTGGTAGTGCATGATAAAGGCAGTCTTGTTTCACCTGATTGAGTAATTTTTTTTTCCATGTTTACCACTCCAGCTGGTCTTTACTACCTATCACCTGGAATCCCTGGTGTGAATAAAAACTAAATCTTATCATGGGACAGTATTTTGCAATAGCTGTGACATAAAAATGCATAATTTGTATATTCTTTGGTATTTCTGTGTAGTTGTGTACAGTAGTTGTGTACTATCTCAACAGTTGCAGAATTAGCTACCAGGAGAGGCCAAAGACTGAGTGAACAGCAATTCTGTTTTTTGAGGAGTTTAATTTCCTTCTCAAATAAACAGCACCACACATTCAAATGGAAATCTGTCAAAAAGTTGATAACCTGTTTTAGTGATTATTTATCTCAACTTCACTGACTCACTAAGATTGGAGTAGACATCCCCAGCCATCAATTCTGCTTAATATTTGTATTAAGGAACTCTTGATCTCTGTTGTAAAATGGCAGGTGGGCAGCCTACCTTTATTTAGTGAAGGCTCAAGGTGGCTTTTGGATTTGGATTTGGACTTGGATTTTCCTGGCAGTCATAGGAAGAGGCTGTTGCAGAAGCTTGTTGTCCTGATTAAAACTACGTTCTCATTTCTAGCCTAAGCTTACTTGCAACTAGTTTATGCCTTTTAATTCTTAAGCCTTTCAGTCAAAAGGGTCTTTCTCCTCCTTCAGGTACACCTTCAGCATGTAACCATAGATGTCAAAGGTGTCTATTTTAAACCTTTGCTTTCTTAAGTTGAGCACTTCAGGTACTTCTAACTTTTAGTGGAAAATAGGCTTTCCATTTCTGGAAAACAGTTCATTTTTTGTTTTCTATAGGTCAGATGGCTTTAAATGTAAACAGTGTTCCAGTCTTCACTCATTCCATCTACTTTTCTTCCTCTATCGGAAGTACCTTCTGTAATAAAGTCTTCCTTTTAACTACCCTTTTGCGAAAGGCCTGTAGTTTGCCTGCATTCTTGGCCCTCAGTTGTGTCTCTCCCTGTGCAGTATTCAGACTTTCTCTGTGTTCATGACCACATTTACCTCGGTGTCACAGAAGATAGAGTACACTTCTTGTAAGCAGTACTCAGTAATTGGAAAAAAAGAAATAGGATCAATACTGAGACTAAAGGCCTTTGTTTTAGTGTCCTGACTTTGGTGGCTTCCTGCTTTGTTTTTGTTCATCAGTTAATGAGACTATAATTCACACTTCTGAACAAGATTTGTGCAAGAACATGCTTTTAGGTTTAATTGAAATCCTTGTCTAACTGGTTACAAACAAGTGCTATCCAAAGGAAGTTCGTGAGTAGGAAGCTTTAGTTACTTTTTTGTAAAAGTCTTAGATAAATGCTAATTATAAAATGACCTCAGAAACTTGAGAAGGAACAGACAGACCTGCTTTTAGCACTCCAGGTGGATTCATTGCTAATTGTGTGTTTTAATTGATGGCACAAATCTCATTGGGTAGGAAGTTACTCACTGTAGGGCTTCATCTACAGTGCCTAATGAGAAAGCCCCACACATTCTGTGTAATCTTCTGCTACTTGGCTCATGCTAATGCCCTTTAAGTCGTTATTCCTGTTACATTTCTGGGGGTGTGTGGCAGCTAAAAATTGGCCCTTTTGGTTTTGTTAGAGTCAATCTTCTACTATTGAACAATTATACAACAGATTAAAACCCACCATTTTCTAGAGTCTGCTTGTATGCCATCTGTTGTCTTGTAGTTCAGCATGTACTTCTTCAGGCACTGGCCTAATGGAACCAAAATATGGGAACAACCTCTGAGGTGCTCTGTAATGAGAAATTTTGCTAAAATATGGGACTTTCTTAAGAAAGGATGCTGTCTGAAATCTGGTAGTCCTATCTGTCAGGGAATAGCACGCTCAGTCACGAAGTTATTTCATCTTTTGTACGCATGTAAAGACTTACAGACTGGTGGGCTTGGAAATGGAAACTCAGCAGGTCAGTTTTGGCATTGGCAGTAGATGTGCAGTTCTGCCTGAAATGCTTTGTCTCCCACCCTTCATCTGTAAGATCTTAGTATGACATTGTTTTTCATGGATGGGCCACCCTCAGCATAGAACAATCCCCTAACCTTTGATGGACGCAAAGTAATTGACAAAGAATACACAAATAAGCCGATGGTATTTTCCAAAGGAATTGGTGTTTTTATTTTAGGGTTTTCAGTTATTCTGTGGACTGATGTCTGAGACATTGCAAGCTACTAATGAGTGGCACTGGAATTGCATTGTTGTATTTTGGCACTGGAGCAGGGGGCAAAGAGGACCAGTTCTGCCAGAGTTGTCTGACTTAAGGTTTTCAGCAGTTATCCTCTAAATTGCCCACTGGATAGAACAGCCAGAAGAGAGCAAGTAGCCTTCCTGGGGTCAGGCTTTTGTTCCATGGCAGTGGGGATTGGTAGCCAATTTTCAACAGATAAAGGTGCTGTGCTCTGCTTCCCCTGCCCTGCCACATCCCCAGCCCTTCCCTCCACAAAATAAAAAAAGGAGGCGTCAGTTTCAGTGTTGAAAAAAGGCTTTGCTTTGTTTCCTTTGACTTTGCTTCTGACGCTTTGGCTATTGTTCCCAGTTTTGCCTGAGAAATGTGCAAGTACTATATAGTTAAGGTGTTTAGGGTATCATCTCCCCACCACTATTACTACTGCCACTTGGCAATTCAGAAGGGCCCTGCTGTCCTGTTTCTTTTAGGGAATGCTGTTGATGTAAAACAAACAAACAGAAACCTCTGCCTGCAGAGGTTTTGTTCTTTGAATCTATAAAGCTTGTCTAAAAGCTTGTCTGCCTCACAGAGTACTGTGCTCCTGCAGAAACCAGGGGTGCACATCTTCTAGCTCTGGTGTAAAGTAGGTGCTGCAGGGAGGTCACGTAGCTCTGCTTGCAGCAAAACATGTAATGCAGACGAGCTGTGGCAGATTACTTTGGGTGAAGTAGATTAAAGGGGAAAAGAGCTGCTTTTGCTCTTTGGTTTGTTCTTTTTCTGTGCGTGTCAGCATTCTGTGAATACAAATCTTTATTTTCAGTTAATTCCTTCCTTTGTGTTTGTTTGGATCTTTCATAAAGCGGCAGAGAAGAAAAAAGTATTAAACCCCAGGAATATGGTTGCAAAGTCACAGGAACAGGCAGAGATAAAAACCTAGAATGTGTGGGGTTTTTTATTTTGGAGCAGTGTTGTTCCTTTTTAGTCTTATCTTATGAAGTGGATTAGTTAAGAATATTCTAAATAACTTCTGCTTGGTGTACTTAGTTCCATTCATTGATTTATTCAGAAAAAAAAAAAAAGAAAAAAAAAAGCTGCATTGGAAGCAGGAGATACAAAGCCCAGCCTTCTGTGGAGCTCATTTATTTTAGCAGTTTCTCATGGAGGTGCTCTGGTGCCTGATACTGCAAGTAAGCCTACACTGCTGTGTTTCTCAGTGCAGGCACTAACGATGAGCCTTTTCTTTGCCCACTCCAATTGCATGAAATGCAGAGACTTAATCACTTTGTGGACTGCATATTATGTCAAATTTCACTGAAAATGACTGGCAAGTTTAGTGGTTGATTGGGGACTCATCAATAGAGGTATGTGCAGCAAGACTGTGTTTGTTGACAAAATCAAGCTAAATGATCTCTCACTCTTTTCATATCCTTATAATGAAGCAAATATAATTAACAGCCTAATTTGACATTTTATTGAGAATCAGTCTCATGGGAAGAAGAGATGCATGTTCATCTTTGTAGTTTGGGATGTTGAAAAACTTCAAGAGCTGTTGACTGCTGCTGAGGTGGTTAAAATGTGAGTAAGGTCAGCGGACTGCCTGTCAGCAGTGACCTCTTTCCATGGCCAGCTCAGCAGGAGACACACCTCTGCATCTTTAGCCATGTCTTCTAAAGGCACAGCTTTGTACTCCACGTATGCACTTGTTTACTTTTTCCTGTATCTCTCCCAAACTTTGATCTGTTGGTGGTTCTCAGTCAAGCTTGAAGACAGGTGGAGGTCCCAAGGACCAGCACTTTCACCAAGTTTCATGAATATTGGTAACTGAGAATTCTGTGAAAGCTTCCTGAAGCTCATACTGAGGTGAAGACCTGTACCAATAGAAGTACATGTGTGCTCAGATGTCAGAGAATTGGGTTGAAGCCTGTCCTTGCAAATATCACAGCCCAAGAAAGCTTCAGTAGGAGCTTATCATAAACAATGTGACACGAGGTTCTGGCAGACTGTCCTTAGTAGACTTAGAGCTGACAGAAGTACTGCTTACAGCTGCTGTGTGGAATTAAATGGATCTCAGCAGCTGAGGGAGGGCTGCTTCCTTTCATGTTTTCGTAGTTTTTGCTGTGGATTAACAGGTAGGCTTTGTGTGTTTGTCTCAGGTTCTACTGAGAAGTCTTGGGCTAAGTAATGCAACCGAGGTGCAGCTTTGAGTCAGTAAGAATTCAAAAGCAAGGCAGGTAGTGATAGTGTGACCTTTGTACTGGAAAGCTTCCTCTCCTTCTCCATACCTGTGGTCCACAACACTTTTGGGGTTTATCATGGAATGTGATATGTAGGTTTTTTCTTTTTTTCATCCCCTTCACAAACCACAAAATTTACAGTTTTTTCTTGTCTTTGAAATCAGAAAATTTGAAGACTTAATTATCTTGCACAAGCTGTTCCTGGTAAGAGCGATGTATGTGATATGATATGGTACATATTTTTCAAGCCTATTACCAACACTTAAAATTTTGGCCTAAAAGTGCACAAAAATAGAATATAAGATAAATATCTTTGGCAGTGGCAAGTGGCAAGTATTGATTGCTTGTCTAAATTGTCGCTATTGACTTTGATGTCAGCAATGTTTTCTCTTAAATTACACTGCATCAGAGAATATTTATGCACATATCAGAATTATCCTTATAAATTAATAATAGCCTTAGTATTTTTTCCCTGTACCTCTCACATTATCTCCCTTTTTTTTAAATAGTGTGAGTTCAGAGAGACACATATGAATCTATTTTCCTGAAATTTTAGCATTATTCTTACTTTTCCATAGGAAGTAGAAATCTTTACTAGCAAGCGAAAAAATTATGTTTTTGTCAAAGTAAGCTTTCTCTTTTTTTTTTTATTTTCAGTGGTTTTAAAAGTAAAATGACATAACCCTTGGGACAGAGAAGACAATCTTCTGAATATAGAGCACTGTAATGATGTTCTAAAAGCAATAGGATATTAATTCTGAAGCATCTGTTACATTAACATTGTTCCCATGTGGATGGTTCATAAGGAAAAGCTTCACTCGTTTTAAAATATAAACTAATTAAAAGTTTGTATATTTGATTTGAGTAGCTTATTTTTAGTTGGGTTTTTTAAAATTCGTTCAAGCTGACTTATGCTGTTCTGAGTCAAGTCACCCCATAGATTTGTGCCCTTAGTTTTATTTTTATTTAATTTTGATTTAATGAAATGGTTCTGCTTCTAATTATTTTAAAAAAGAAATCTGTGTAGACAGCACCTCATCTACAGTCTACAAGCATATTAGACCTATGAACTTTATACTGGAAGGCTTGGAGTTAAGGCCGAAGAATAATCAAAGGATGGAATAAGAACAAGGGAAAAAAAGGGATGTGTAAGAAGGAATTATGTAACTACACAGGAATTTGCTATAGTGTTGTAGTCTTATAAAGATATGTCTGTCTCGTGTATCTCTGCTGTCTTGGAGAGCTGGTGATTCTTGGCTATGTAATGACCTATGAGGGCATACAGAGCCTTTGAATGAATGGTATTTACCAGCATAAAGGAAAACTAAATTGGTATTTTGATTGACCAGTGTGTTTGACTTACAAGTTTCTTCAGATGTTATATAGGACACTGGGTTTGCTGTTCCTAAACCTCACCACCAATTCAATTATGGTTGTTGTAAGAGGTGCAACAGTTGACTTCAGTGAAAAAATGAGGACTGGAACTATTGGCTCATTGCTTGGGGTTTTAAGTCGTTCTGAGCCTAACTTAATGGAACCTTCTCTTAATAGGTTAATGTTCAGTTTAAGTAATTGATAATCTTGTAGCTGTTTTCAATAGAGATTCATTTAAATAATGGTGGAACTTAACCTTCTTATAGAAAAATCAGTGTTTGCATGCTTAGAACTAAAGTATTTGGTGGGAAATAGACTGGGAAAGGTTTTCTGTGAAAACATCTCTCTGTAGTTTTTCTGCTCTTGCGTTGTTCTGAGAATCAATTCCAATTTTATTTGGCTTTGGGAGTCAGGGCTATTTTCAGTAGCCCTAAAGGACAACAACAACAAAAAAGTTCTGAAATCTTGATGTTGATTCAGCACGGAACAGAGGAAGGCCAAGGCCTCTCCACTGCATGCTGAGCACTGACAGTGGGATATAAGGCTAGATGGATGTCTGGTGGGATTTGGCACAGCAGTTTTTGTGGCAGATGCTGTGAGGTCCTAGGTTAGTGAGCAGTGTAAAAGAACCATCTATTCAGCTTCAAAGTGGAGAAAGGGGATGCTGCTACAGGAGGCAGAGTCCAGATAATAATTCAACTCTTTCTAGTGGGAGTTCACAATACAGACTTGGCAGTATTTTTAGTCTCTTAATTAGATTCTAAAAAATCTTGTCTATGCTATATGCAGTAGTTTAAAGTGCACTTGCACTTACATTTGTTTTCTTTATCTGCAGCCCAATGAAAAAAATAGTGAGATGAGAAGGAAGCAATCCTTTGCTAAAACTAAATATAAATCTGTCTTAACTCTAGGATGTCTGGTAGATTAACTAAGCAAATTCACTTTAGCTACTTGCCTGACTGTTTACAGGCTCTAAATCAGAGCTTCTCAGCGTCTCTATCTGGTCATAATCCTGCTTGAAATCAAGTCCAGGTTTCATGATCTCTAAATTAAAACAGCACAAGCCAAATCCTGGATTACAAGTATTGGCAGTGGCATCCAGCTTTGAATAAAGCCAGAGCATTCCCCTGTGTAGGGATGTTAACACCCTGTGTGAAGGCAGAGTGGTGTTCAACTTCAAAAGGTTGGAAACAATAGGCCTTGAGATCCCACACTGAAATGGTGAGGCAGAAACGGTCCAGCAGCTTTAGAAAGAAGGGGTAAAATGGACATGTTAGTGAAGGTTTTGGTGTGTTGAAAATGCTTCTCTGATTCTGAACCAAGAATGCAAAAGTAATTCTGCTGCTTGTTTTTAGTGTTTCAGTTCTCTTACTTTTGAGATGTCCTTTAATCACAGAATTACAGAATGGTTTGGGTTGAAGGGACCTTAAAGATCATCTAATTCCAACTCCCCTGCCATGGGCAGGGACGACTCCCACCAGACCAGCTTGCTCAAAGCCCCATCCTACCTGACCTTGAGCGCTTCCCGGGCTGAGTCAGCCACAACTTCCCTCGGCAACCTTTGCCAGTGTTTCACCACCCTCTGGGTAAAGAATTTCTTCCCAACATCTAATCTCAATCTCCCCTACTTTAGTTTAAAACCCTTTCCCTTTGTCCTATCACTATCTGTATTGTAAGAAGTTGCTCCTCCTCCTTTTTGTAAGCCCCTTTAAGTACTGGAAGGCTGGAATTTTAATTATTGCCTGCAACTCAGGCTTGTGGTAATATGTGCATAAAGTAAATATTTGTCACTTTCTACTTCTAGGTCCACTGTCCTTCTTTCCTCAGTGGAAGCTGAAACATTATGATGTTATTGTAGGTGTTCTGTCAGCTCGACACAATCATGAACTACGCAGTGTTATAAGGAACACTTGGTTCAAGCACCTGAAACAACATCCTGCCCTGAACCAACGGTAACCTCTACTGTTTTGTAATTTGGGTCTGGGGGGCAGGGGGTGAGGACTGTGATGCTGAAATACCTTGATTTAATAATTTTTCTTTTAAAGTATTTCCTAGTTCATTTGTGTGGTTGTTTTTGAGCATCTTGCACTCTGATAGATTTTTTAAAATCTGCTTAATAGTATATAAGAATACTTCTTGCCTTGGGCTGTAACTACTTTTTATACACTGCTGTTGCTTTTGCAATTACTTCCCAGCCTTGGGCTGTAACTACTTTTTATACACTGCTGTTGCTTTTGCAATTACTTCCCACTGTTCATTAGTGATGTAAAAGCCTTTCTCTTTTTTGTGTTGCAATGTATGGTATGCAACTTGAAATGCTCGGTAATCCAGGATACTTGAAAGCAGGCAGGATCGCATTTGGTGAGAGAACCATGAAAACTCTTGCAACAGCCTCAGCTGTAGAGTTCAGATTTATTTCCCACTGAACCAGGTGCACTAAACTGCTGCAGTGTGAGTGGCCCTTCCTGATTGCTTGCATAGACCTGACAGTGTACAGACAGGTCTGTTTTTGCTGAGGAGCTCTGCTGCGATTCAGTCCTGGAAACGCTGCCATCCTTACGCCTTTGTACCTGCCTTGCACTGAAAGCATTTTGCTGTTCACAGATTTCATGTTAGCATGCAGTCTGGAGTGCAGCATAGCCACGTCAGTCATCTACAACTGTGGCCTTTCATAGCTTGTATGAAGTTGTGGGAAGACATTTAGCTGCTAGGTAAAAAGACAGGTTAAGGTGGATCCCTGCTCTTTGTAATACCGGATGTCTCCTGACTATGGAATAACCATGATGGGAGCTGGAGAGGAACCTCTTGTTTTGCTACAACCCAAAGTTGAAACATTTCATTGTAACAGATAGTCTAGAGTCCTTGTTCCTCCTTTGATGCTATGTGTCTTTTTTTTCTTACTATTTTTTATTGACATTTGAATGCATAGTATTTAAACAATCTTGAATTAAGTAACAAACCCAGGCCAGGAGGGGCAGGTCTTTGGGATCCTTCGGTCTTTTTTCTGTCTTGAATCTCATTTCTAGCTGCCAATCTTCCTGCGACCTCATAGTGAGATGTCAAATGTTAATGTGGCTTTGGAATTGAGCTCCTATGAGGGGATTCACGTGGTTGCTCTGCATACAGACTGTCATTGCTGATTTTTAAGGGGTTCAAAATCATAATCCTGTGAAAGACAGGCCATGGTGATAAAATTAAGTTTATTGAAGATGGAGGGAGGAGGGAAGAGAACTGGTGTTAATAAAACCAAATTATTTTAGTGTCCTTGTGAAGTTTATAATAGGTGCGCATGGTTGTGCTGTGCCAGTGAAGGACAGAGAAGACCCCTACTCCTGCAAACTTCTGAACATCAGTAACCCAGGTATAGAAGTTAACTTTTAAAAATTCTGTGGTCTGAACTAGAGCTAGTCATCTTTTCTGAAAGTAGTTTGGGGAGTTTAATTGAGACAGCCAGTTTTGAAAACAAATGACTCCTAGAACTTGTTGCATAACCTTCCTGTAAGTACCGTGTGCAGGCATGAAAGGGAGAGATATTTGGGCATGGGAAGGGGAGGCCATTGACTTCTAATGGATTTGCATTTTCCTTGTGTCACCAGACAGTCTCTCCCATATAACATACATTTTTATTTGATCTATGTGTTAAATGAAGTTGGAGGGAGACAGAATGACCTAGGATAGTGTCAAATGTGAAGAAAATAGCAAGGTGACAGTCTCGAGTGTCAGATGGACTTCTCTGGTGACAAAGTGAATTCTCTAAGCAAGTCTGGCTGATAGGTTTTTCAGATTCTGCTTTAGAGAGAAAACAATTAAGAAATGTAAAATGGGGGAAAAAAATTAAATGCCATACAAAAATTCCTAACTAAAATTGTAATTTTTCCTGTTACCTTTTGGTTTTTATTTCATTTTTGCTCTTTAATGCAAGTTAACTAAGGACTGCTAGGCACCTGAGCCATGATTCAACACAAAATGTAACTTCTGTTACTTTCTCTTTGAATGACAACATCCACTGTTCCCAAGTATAAATGGTACCTCAGGGCTTAGGTAGGCAGTAATGCCAAAAAGCAGGCAGCTGAATTAAGTGGAGGTGTATGCCATTTTGATACATGAATAATTATTTTATTATGCTAATATACAGGTATTCATGCAGTCAAATAGCATTTTTGTCTTCATGCTGTGGATTTATTGTGTTTCTAATCTTTTCCCTGTGGATATGTAGGCATTGAGTTGCAATTGCTATTAGCCTGCAGATTGCTGTATCATTGAAATTTTTCTTGCTGCAGTCTGCAGCCCATTGTATTTTCTTTTACTCCAGTGTTTGATTATCCTTGTGCACTTGTGAGCCATCCTAATTAACCAGAATGCTGTGCATATATGCAGTGTGTTTTGTGTGTATCCAGTTCAGGAACTATGAACTTTTCTCACCTTACCTCTGTCCTTTCCTTTTCATACAGTTTTGAATCAGGAAATTGAAGCATTCAGTCTCCCTGAGGACACACCTTCTGTGCTGTCTGAAGACAGAATCGTCAGTGTGAACTTCCGTGTACTTTACCCCATTGTCATTACCAGTCTTGGGGTATTTTATGAGGCTGATGGGGTGGGATTCCAGAGGAACATCACTGTAAAACTTTACCAGGCAGAACATGAGGTAGAGTACTGTAGTTATCTTTTGAAAGCATGTTGTCTCTTTTTTGTGGATTAAGTTCTTACAGAAAGTGACATGGTGTGTTGGTGAGTTAGAAGAGAAGTACTTAACTGACAGGCATACAAATTACATTTTTCTTCTGTTGCATTTTAAATTCTCATATATGTACACACACATCCTGGATGAGGAAAAGATGAAAGTCACAAAGTGCTATGAGTTAATCTAGATGCCGTTATGAAAGAGCACTTACATCTAATTCCAATGCACGATTTTTTGTTCATATTTGAGGTTCTAAATATTGATAGGTGTTAGGGAATAAAAAATAAACTGTCGAATATATTTAAAACACATGTACAGAAATATACATACATTTGGTGTCTTCAAGCAGAGATGCAGGACAGCTGTAATTTTTTCTTGTCTGTCTTCTGCCAAGATATTTTAAGATTTCTAGAAACTGGTATTATTTACTGGTAATAATCAGACTTCATTGATAATTTCCCCCAGTCCCAAGCTGTTATGGGTTTGATAGAATAGCTTTGTGCTTTGAAGGGAAAAAAAATTTTTGAGCATGATTGTTGCATTTGATATATTGCATTTATCTCAGCCAATAACTTGATAGGCCAATTTCAAAACTTCTGCCTATGCTACAGTAGAAAGAATTGTAAATGTGAATTTCATGATGAGCTTCCAAAGAGTTTGGTTTATAATAGCCATAATAAAAATAAAGTTATACTGTAATCAAGTTTATGTTTCCTAAATGGTAGAATTCCTAAACATTCAATGTCTAATAATTTTATCTGCATTAACTTTTTACTTCCAGTGGAGGAGAAAAATTGGTTTAGTAAGAGAGCTTGGAGACTGTTTTCTGAAGATTGGAATTTGGCCATGCAGCATCTTTATGTAGTTTGTTATTATCTAAGAGCCCTTTGTTGGCATATGTCATACAGGAGCACTTTTAATGTGTGTTTTGGTTTTTTTAATTTTGATTTTTTTCCCTGTTGTTCACAGGAAGCGATCTTCAGTGCTCGCTTTAGTCCACCGAGCTGTGGAGTGCAGGTGAACAGATTGTGGTACAAGCCAGTAGAGCAGTTTATTTTGCCAGAGGTATGTGCAGTATCAGAACTGCCAGCAGTTCTTTTAAGTCATCTGGACAGACTGACTGATAAAACTGCCCTTTGTTTGAGGCAGAAAAGGGCAAGTGAAAACCTCTAGAATGTTAGTTCACGGAATGTGTAAGTAGTTGCAGGGATATGCTGAAATCCAGTATTTGTTTTACAGCATCTTATTATCATGAGTAGTCATAAAGCATAAGCCTGGAAAATACAAATTGATAAAAAATTACATTGTGAAATAGTAGCAACTTCAGAAAACTTCTCTGTTTCTGATTGAAAACTGTACCTGCTTCAATTCTGTGGGAGAGTTTACCCGAAAATGGGATGCTTCTTTCTCCCTTTTCTGCTTTCAGACATTAGCAACAAGATAGGGAGGGGAGGATGGCACAGGTTTCTAGGGAACAGCTGGAAAAGAGATTTCTACATCTGATGTATTGGACATAACATCAAGATACTGTGTGTTACATTTGCAATGACAGTGTTGTTTGGTTTTGGTATAGGGATATAGAACCTACCTGTGGCTGCATAGGAAAGAAGGTGATTAAACACAAAAAGAACAGAATATAATAGGAAAATACTCTGATGTTGCAGTGAAGGTTTAATGAATACAGGCTGACTCAGAAGGAGAATTCTAGTTAGCAGACCCTCCCAGGTGCAAGGAATTGTTCTCAGTGGACCAGTGATCTCTGACTAGATATGTCAGCTACCATTTTAGACAGTTTCCCTTCATTTAAATATTTTCCTGGACTCTTGCTTTTATTTCTGTAAGTTGTCTTTAGGTCTGGGTTGTTTTATTATTCAAGAAATTGTGTTATGAAAGAATGAAGCAAGAGAAGACTGAAGAGGGAAGAGAGGACAATTTGGGCCAGTTTATTCCCTGATTTATTCCCCTGGCTCTATAATAATGAATGCATTTGGAAACCTGTTCATTTGAAGGGGTCTCTGTAGCTGGCTGATTTGTTTATCATCTTAGACAGTGTTTACTGAATACTGTGCAAGTTGTTATCCTGGCAGGATGAGCATGGTGGGTGAGCAGACCACTTGCAGTATTTTGTGCATATGTTTTGACCATCTAATTTCATACTAAAATTATTAGGGGTTCATTTTACATTTTTAAAAAGAGTGTTGGTTACCCAGTAATTTGGTAGTCTATCATGTGAGCCTTTTCCCTTTAAGACTTTGTTTTGAGATGCTAAAATTCTAGGCAGTTGTAATTTTGCTATAAATGGTTGCAATTTTCCTGAGAGGCAGATGGGAAGTATTTCCTTGAGAGAGAGGATATTAGTATTCATATATTTCTTTGTGTGGGCTTCCTTAATCTGATGTGTGTCATGCGCTGAATGCTTACAGGGTAACACGATGTTTCTAATGTAGATTAATAGGGCTTATGCACAGCATGTAGTTTCCTGTGATGCTCAGGATGCTGAAGCATACACGATGATTCAGAAGGATGGCAATGCCCACGTGTTCCTGTCTACTTGTCAGAGAGCACTAAATTTAGTGAACTGTTTAATTGTCATAGGATGGTTTCTGAGACAGTGTTTATTCTCTGTCTTTCCACCTTGAAGAAGTAATGGATTGTACAGACTGTTGAAGAGCTTCATTCATCTTCCAGCTGAAGTACTGCTCTTTCTGCTCATCTTGGGGAAAGGAAAGGAAATGCAGCATTAGAATAAGCATCTGGCAGGCCAGATTGTGAGGGACAGAATCGATCATTCAGCTTTGGAACGACTGGAAGTGCAGAGCAGCAGAAACGCTAGCAGATAACGAAAACACACAGGGGCTCTTACAGACAAGTCTTAGCCATGCACTTATTTTGTCAAAAAGCCATGGGCCGCTTGCATGAAAATGGGACTCTACTGCACGTACTCTGTATTACTAATGGGGAGTAGTTGGAGGAACAAAAAGCACAGCACTGTTTAACATTAGGAAAGGAGTTTGGCAGGGCTGCATTATGTCAGTACACCTGTTCGGTATTCACTGTAAATGCCACTGCGCTCTGGCAGCAACAAGGCTGGAATTTAAATGGGGAAAACTAGATGATGTAGTCTCAGGTGTGCCACTAATGGTTTTGCTTGAAGCATTTTCAGGCCTCAGCTTTCATTAAGTGGCTTAGAGTAAGAATAGCTGAAGGCTAAAGTCATTAGCAAATTTGCTTACAAGTCTCTCAACCTGGAAAATAATGATAGTTTGCAGCTTTAGGACACCTTACACTGAGGTTCACTGGTAGTAACTGATTAAGACTCTTGGTACGTTTGAAGTCAGTATCAGTAATAGTCAGCGGTGAGAATTGTAGTGTTTCTGCTTGCTGAGGCATGAAAGGACTCTCTTACTCCTAAAGGACTGTCCTGCTCACTAAACTTACCAAAGGTTCTGTGTGTAAACAGGTCACTGCAGTGTGATTAGAGCCCAGTCCCTACAGCAAAAAACATTGGAATGGGAGATGACAGTCACTGTAAACAGAGAAATTGAGCCACTAAAAACAGTCTTAATAATGGTCCATTTGTTTTGATAACTGAGGAATAATTAAACAACAGAAAGCCGAGTATGAGTCAGCAGTGCCCTGGCAGCCAGGAGGGCCAGCCATGTCCTGATGCTGCATCAGGCACAGCATCACCAGCGAGGCAAGGGAGGGGATTGTCCCCTCTGCTCTGCACTGGGGTGGCCTCACCTGCAGTCCTGTGTGCAGTTTTGGGTGCCACAATATAGGAAAGACATTAAACTGATAGAAAGTATTCCAAGGAGGGCATTGAAGATGGTGAAGGCCCTTGAGGGGAAGCCGTATGAGGAGCAGCTGAGGTCACTTGTTCTGTTCAGGCTGGAGGAGACTGAAGGGAGACCTCACTGCAGTTTAAACTTCCTCATGAGGGGAAGAGGAGGGGTAGACACTGATCTCTTGTCTGTGGTGGCAGTGACAGGACCCAAGGGAATGGCCTGATGTTGTGTCAGGGGAGGTTTAGGTTGGATATTAGAAAAAGGTTCATCACCCAGAGGGTGGTTGGGCACTGGAACAGGCTCCCCAGGGAAGTGGTCACAGCACCAAGCCAAGAGCTCAGGAAGAGTTTGGACAATGCTCTCAGGCACATGGTGTGATTTGGGAATGGTGCTGTGCAGGGCCAGGCGTTGGACAGGATGATCCTCATGGGTCCCTTCCAATTCAGTTTATTCTGTGATTCTGTGAAACAAGGGGAAGGTATTGAGCATGGAAGTCAGGCTTGAATAAACACAGGCTAGCTCCATTATTAGATTATAAAGCTGGCATTTTAAATAATAGATGAGAAACTTCTGAAATACACACACAGCTGTCATTAAATACTGAGACTGCTGCAGATGTTCAGATCTACTTCTAGAGGAAAGCAAAAAATTAAGCTGAACTGTCATCTAGACTTAAAGAGTGTTTCAGTAACTGGAGGATTTTTGGAGAAGGTTTCTAGTGTACAAGGAAGCTAAAATGGGGAAGAGATGAGAGATTGATATAAGTAAACACACTTCTTACAGCAACAGAGGTGCATCTACAAACAAGTTGTTTTTCTGTTCCAACGCCCACACTAACAACCAGTGTGTTTCCTATGAAACTGGGAGAGACAAAATGGAATGTGCTCATCTAGGAGTCAGGAGTGTAACAACCCTACCTTGTCATAAGGGAGAAATTGCTTTAAAAATTTTTAAAAATAAAAATCTACCAATACTCTTACCCGTACAACTGTTCCTTTGCGTGTTCTCAGGGGTCTTCAGTTTAAAGTTGAGATGGAGTGCTTTTAAATGCAAGAATTTACACAAACACAGGTATATATATATATATGTAAAACATGGAGTGGCATAGCCTAATTTAACAGTTAAAAGCAGAAAATTTTAAAGTTATTCACTTGTCTTTTTCTTCCTTATCAGCCAAGATGTGAGGTCAGAATTCTGTCAGTCCTATGGTAGCTTGTGACACCTTTACTGGGATAAAGGTGGTGATATTTTTCTTTGAGTTTTGCTGGCATCAGGATCGAGTCTCTGATCTCTGTTTGGCAGATAACTATAAAAGCTGAGCTTGTTTCCAAATCTGTTTTAACTTATTCTCTTTGTAATGTAGGATTTTATATTTGATTTTTAAAAATTCACTTCAGGTCACCTTTAAATGCTGTTTTGATGATTTTAGAAAGCCAAAGCCTTTTGCACTAGGCTTCTGTTTAAAGTTTAATATAGAGATTCATGATTAGTCTTAAAAGCTTGATTACGTGTTACTGAGTTTCATGGATGTGTTTCTTTTATGTGTAACTTATTTTTATTGAAGTGTAAGTAAAACACTTATGTTGTGCACTCAAGCTAAATCTTGTGTGAAGTTGACTATTTTAAAATAATTTTTAAAAGCCCAAACTGTTTGACTTTCATTTTCTGAGGTCTTTGTATACCTGCATAACAGTGTTTTTCTCTCTTACCAGAGTTTTGAAGGTACCATTGTGTGGGAGAGCCAGGATCTTCAGGGCCTGGTTTCAAGAAACCTTCATAAAGTGATGGTGAATGATGGAGGAGGTGTTTTCAGAGTCATTACAGTGAGTCCCCTCACCTTCCTTTCCACCATGTTTCTGTTTTTCCTATAAGTGTTGAGAATTTAGCATTTACTTTCCTGTGTTTCTCTGTGTAAATCATTCAGTTGGGCTTCTCCTTTTGTCTCCAAAGAGAAGTTTTGCTTTGCCTTCTAGCAAAAAAATTATGCTTGTAAATGGCATTTTATTTTGAGGGGAGTAAAGGTCTCATTGTTTTTGTCAGATGTGAAGCCAAATGAGGGTCAAAAATGGCCAAATGTGGGTCAAAAATCCTGTGCTAAAATCCCAACTGATGGGATTAAGTCTGGTTATTTGCTTTTTGGCAGTGTGCCTCTTTTCGTGTCAAATTGTTGCTTGCCTAAACATCCTGTGTTGTCGTAATTTAGCTGGAATAACTTTACATTTTGCTGTCAACTTTGGAATAGTTTTCTGAAAGTTTCAGTGGTACTGCTAGTTTTAGGTGAAACTTTAGTTAAGTTTTGTGGCATTTTATTAAAAATCTTAGTCTTAGTCTTTCATGGCACATTGTGTGATTCTTGGGGTGGTCCTGTGCAGGACCAGGAGTTGGACATCAATAATTGTTGTGGGTCCCTTCCAGCTCAGGATGTTCTATGATTCTGTGATTATGCAGGTGCCTAAACCAGCAGAGCTGTAAATTCATTTCATTCTTAGCTGCCAGAAAACTTCACACCTTAAAATCATAGGGAAAATACATTAGTAATGAGAGATGAATTAATTAATCTATTACTTTCCATTAATCTGTTCATAACAGGCTGGGGAAGGGTCACTGCCACATGAATTTACAGAAGGTGTGGAGGGAATAGCAGGTGGTTTTATCTACACTATTCAAGGTAAGGCCACAAAATGTAGCATGACATTTGATGTTATGGTACCACAGGTAATTTAAATTACATTTCTGAGTACAATTTGTGCTGTCTCCACGAACTTAGTCACCCTAGGTTTTCTTTTAGTAGAAACAATTTCTTCCTGGCTTTTTCATGCTTAAAGGCAATGTCCTGATGTGGTTTATTTGCCTGCCTTTTGTCAGCCACTCCAGTTGACTGGCATCCCTTTGTCTTCTTATCTAGATTCTCTTCTTGGTTTTTTGTTACGCAAAATCAAGTTAAAAAATAGTCATGCAATGAAATCTTTCCCTGATATTTTTCATTTTTTCCAGTTCTGCTGCAGTTGGAGGTACTGTATCACAACGTTTCATATGGACAAACAGTTTCCATCCCTGTTGTTGCTCTTTTACACCTATTTCAGCAGAATGTTCAGAGCTTTTATAAGAGCCCTTTCCAATTTCTAAGATTTTGGCCACATAGCACTGGAGTCGATGTGTTCCTACTGGTCCATTATAGCCAACATAAGCAGGGACTTTGAGAGTGTTATTCCTGAGTTTTTGTAGCTAGGCCTGGCAGATATAATTGGGCAGTCCTGTTGTCTTGTCATCTGTGTAGGAGCCTGAATTGAGGTGTGTGCTAAAGCCCTTCCATCTTGTTTGTCAGACTCTTCTTCAGTACCACAAACTACCTCCTTATCTGCAATATATTTTTAGCTTTTACCTGCAGTTATGTGATGTGGTTCAGCAGGGACCATCTGTGCTACATCAAAGCAATGCCTGTTTGATTATACTTTAGCATAGGATTGTTTGTTTGTGTATTTATTTTTTTATGCTAGATACATATAGTTAGGAGTAATTGAGGTAACAGTAGCCTTTTTACGCTACAGATAAGAGTAATAGTGAAGTCCCAGTTCTTTATATTAAGGAACCTTAGAAAGTTGAATTCTTTCATTACTGAAAAGGAAGAGAATACTTTTTTACTTTGAACTTTTACTGTCAGACCTTATACAAAAACATATTTCTATGTTGTTCTGCAACTTTTACCATTTTATTGAAATTTTAAAATTAATTGCAGGATTTTCATAACCCATTAATTTGAATGCTTCTTCAGATTCATTTTGTCAATGTGTCCTGTATGATCCAAGAGAAATGTTAAATAATATGTAGATTAAATAATATGAATCTTTGTTTAGTAATGGGTGCTGTTTCTTTCAGAAGGTGATGCTCTTTTAAAAAGCCTCCATACTCGCCCAGAAAGGTTTACAAGTCATATAAAAAACATTGAAAAAGAAGATGCTTTATTGAAGGAAGAAAGCAGTACCTATGACGACATCGTTTTTGTAGATGTGATTGACACTTACAGAAATGTTCCCTCCAAACTGCTGAACTTCTACCGATGGTAAGTTGAAAAGAAAGTATTTTCTCTTAGGAATGGTGCTGTTGGTAGTGCAAGATGATCCAGCAGATTATGTTATTCGATAGGTTCCATGAAATACATGCCTTATGTGATTTACTTCATTAAGTTGTATTTCTCTCTCACAATTTTGGGTGCATGTAGTGAGTAAAATTGCAGTGCCTATAGTTTTTTGAATGTTGACCCTTGGTGCCTCAAATGAGCATCAGCTGGCAAGACAGGCTTCTGCTCTAAGAGTCCAGGTGTGAAAAATTTCATTTCTCCTTGTAATTTCTTTTCATTTGCATCTAACTGAAAACTAGCAATTTTGGTATTTTAAGGATGGCTTTTGGGCAGTTTGTACACTTACTCAGTGTTTCAGTTTGTGGCCATTGCCTCTTGTCCTGTCAGTGGACACCACTGAAACGAGCCTGGCTCCATCTCTTTACACCCTTCCCTTCAGGTGTCACTGCTGAGCTCCCCCTCACCCTTCTCATCTTCAGGCTCAGCTCTCTCCCCTTTCCTCACTGGAGAGATGCTCCAGTCCCATAATCATCTTGATGGCCCTTTGCTGGACTCTCCACCCAGTATGGCCGTGTCCCTCTTGTACTGAGGAGTCTAAGACTGCACACTGTAGTCTAGATGTGGCCACACCAGTGCTGAGTGCAGGGGAAGGATGGGAAGCTTGTGTACAGCGGGGACAGAAGGTTGATAGGAAGAATTTTCATAGTGTAATGCATTGTCTGTGGTGAATCTAGTAAGATTCTACCCCTAATTTGCAATGATTTCCATTACTCTGAGACAACTGTTTCAGTTAATTGATGCTGCTGTGGAGTAAGAAATATAGCTGACAGTTGTAATTTAACCAAAATTCAGTTTAGTTGCTTGCAAGATTATGCACTTCCAAATTTCATGGCTATGAATGTAACTGAAAAACTGAACCATGCTTTCAGTTCTAAAAGGAGGTTTTCATGTCAAGACATAGATCTTTGTGATTATTTCTTACAGATTAGCAATTTTTTAAGATTTAGGAATAAAAGGCTTTAAAAAATGCCTTTCTTGTTATGAGAAGTTACCCTTAAAAACATTTGCAACCAACTCAGCCATGATCCCTAGAATCTTAAGCTTTTTTGGTTATTTTATGTATGCCACATTCAACTACTTCAGACAGGTAAAGATAACAATTTTCATATTTGAAGGGTGCATTTACAGAGAAAGTGTAAGTACAGAGTTGTTTCCACAGATGTTTTTTAACATCTACAACCTTCTCATTGCCCTTGAACTGACTGTCTCATCCTGAAAGTAGGCTACTGACGTGTAGCCAGTGGCTTTTAACAGCTGTGCCGCCATGGGCATCAGGGATTCATATCCTTCTGAGGTCAACACTGCTTAAGATGGTTTCATTAGTAACTCCACCATCTGTCCTGGAGAACAAAACTTCAGATTTGTTTTCTTCCACTCATACACAAATCCATGTTGTAAGATCATCATAGGATACAGCTGCATCTCCTTTCTGAAGGACAAGCAGTCAGCCTTGGTCGATAGAGAAAACATTTAAAAGTCAAGGGTAGGAGAGACATTCCTTCCCTCTTGCTTCCCCCTCTGCATGCCCAAAAACCCCTTGCAGAGCCTACTGCCTGTAGTTTGTGGTGTGCAGCTCAGCATCTCATCGCTTTTCTTTTTGGCTACAGGACAGTTGAATCAACAAGTTTTGACTTGTTGCTGAAGACAGATGATGACTGTTACATTGATTTGGAAGCTGTTTTTAACAGGATAATGCAGAAAAAATTGGACAGGCCTAACATTTGGTGGGGAAAGTAAGTTGTTTTTTTAAGTTACCTTTAAGAGATAGATACCATTTCTTTAGTGAATGCTTTAGTGATTTAAGTCTGTTTTCATGTTGGTTCCCCTCCCATGCCTAGGGAAGCCAGTTGTAAAAAGCAGGACTTCTGGATGTGTTAGAACTTTGAATCTCAGAATACGGAAATCAGTCCTTTACAATAACTTTCCAGAGTGTGCCTTTAAAATGAGTTAAACTTGCTGAATATCTTACCTGGTTTTAAAATGTTTTATAGACATCTTTGTCATTGTACTTAAGTAGGTAAGAATTTTCCAGCAATACAGTGAAGTTAAAAGGAAAGTACTTACTACAGAACTATAAATATTAGTTTTTGTGATGTCACTGGGATTTTTCTGGTGGGCTTGAGGAAGTGGGGTAGACAGGAGAAACAAAATTTCTGTGGTCTGTAGTTTTTTTTAACATCTGTGAATTTCAGGCATTGCTGCCCATTTCTGCAGCTGTTTGAAATGGTAGATCTGATAAATGAATTTTCAAGTGAACTTTCCCAGCCTGTATTACACTTGTGAATAACCAGGGGGATCAAAATAGCCCATATCTTCCCTTCCATCCATGGAATGCATTGCAGTTCTGGTACGACATCCCATATAGCAGACACTCTGTGCTACTACAGCATTCAATATAGCATAATGGCACAGTGTGCCTTCCTGTTGCCCTCTGCTTATTGAAGAAAAACAGGCCTTTGCTGCTTTGCTTCACAAATTTGGTCCTGCCTGTTGCTTACTCCTAAAGTGATTTAATAAGGTGTGTGGTTGAGCGTGTGAAATAGCTGGTTATCTTGTGATTATCTCAAAGATCTGTAGGAGTGACATCTTTGAGTGTAAATTCTCTAATAGTCACAGCCTTCAGGTCAGGCAAGTGTGACGTGTAGGGAACAACGCTGAAATAACTATGGAAGTATAAAATGATTATCAAAGCAGATGCTGCTCAGTGTGGAGGGGGTTGAACCCTTCGTGCTATGATTCAGTGGAGTGGAAGATACCGAGTCTAAAGTAAATTCAGGTATCAGATGAGACTTTTTATTTACTTGGTGCTTTAACATGTCAGCTTCAGCTGAGAATGTGCAGAATCTGATAACATATCTGCCACTCAGCTGTAATTCCCCCTTTTCACGGCTGCTGCCTGAGGTGACAATTCTTAGTAGCTCACTGAAGCCTTCAGCTGCTTGTGCTCATGACTGAAATCAGCAATGCTGAACCTCTTTGTAAAACGGGGAGACCCTGCTGCATTGACACAGTTATGTCTCTTAGCTGTGAGTGCATGAAGTATTTGTGAGGCCAGGGGAGTGCAACAGCAGCTTGTTCCCAAACAGGAAAAGCAGGATCCTTCTCACTGCCTCACTCAGCAGGGTCCATAGTGCCGCACAGTGCGGCAGCGAGCTCTGCCACACTGGGAGCATGTGGAGAGACTGTGCAGACAGAGGCTGCTTCCTGCAGGCCTCTAGTAGTGAATAAAGCCTCCCTTAGAGAACAACACTGCCAGGAAGGGTTTTTTGTAATTCAGTGATGGCAGCCTTTGAACATCTCCTTTGTTGAGCTTCATTTGGAAAACAGGTTAGAGAAGGTACATACTGCTTCCTGATTTTCAAGCAGCCACTAGTTTTAACAGGAAAATGGGTTGCATAACATCTCTGTCTGCATCCCTGCTGAAGGCACTGACATTGTGTCATGTTGATTAACCAAAGGGGTTAATTAGCAGGACACAGATGTGCCTGCTACAAAAAAGGTAAGGATGCGTGTGCTTACCTGGTTCAAAAGCCAGCAACAAGGCACACATGCTGAAGACCTGACTGTCAATGTTGCCTTTGTTTCTATTCTGAGAACTTTCTCTTATTTTCCAAGATTGAGACCAAACAACAGTTACAATTTTAGCTTTGTGTTCAATTAGATGTGTGCCCTAGAGAAATAAGACTAGGAACTATAATTAGGATTGCCTACTTCTTCCTCTCAATCTTGTTTGTTATCAGTGTTACTTCAGTTGTTAGCAGTGTTCATAGGTTCCACAGAGGACTCTCTATAAACATCTCATGTCTTAACGTGGTCTTCAGTTTCAGACTAAATTGGGCAGTTGATCGAACTGGGAAATGGCAAGAACTGGAGTATCCAAGTCCTGCATATCCAGCCTTTGCTTGTGGGTCTGGCTATGTCATCTCCAAAGACATTGTGCAGTGGCTGGCAAGCAACTCTGAAAGATTAAAAACGTACCAGGTAATAAAGATTAGTTCAGTTTTCTGTGTTAAACTGGTCTGGGGAACAGCATGCACTGGCTGAGTCGGAAAGAACATTGTTCAAGTGTTAGTGTTGGGTTCTCCTGGCTAATGCAGGCTTTTGCCATGTTTTTGGTTGCTATGCTTAGTGTCTGTTCTAGGTCAAAGCACAGATGTTTTGGACTGAGAATCTCTGGAGCTGTAATCTTGTTTTTTGTACTTTGTTTTTTGTAAGAACAGTGTATTATCATGAGAAAGCTGGGGGGATTATTTTAACACCTCTGCAGTAGTCTGGCATAGGTTTTTGTAGTTACCATTCTTTACTGCTGGTAGATAATGCAACTTATTCCAGGTCATGGTCATGCTTTATGCTTTCTTGGTGCTAATATCTATATTTTTTTTCATGTGTCATCTCAGGGTGAAGATGTGAGCATGGGCATCTGGATGGCAGCTGTAGGACCCAAGCGATATCAAGTAAGTCTGAGGGAATTGTCTGATCTTACAGAAGGAGGACATGCCTGCTGTTCCACATAGCATAAAATAGAGAAATGTTTTTTTCTTTAAAAAGAAATTGAAATAACCATTGAATTAAGATTCAGAGGAAAAAGTCTTTTAAGGATGTATTTAAAAGAAAAACCACAAAACTGCCACAAACCACCTCCGGATCCCATCCCTACCCCCAAGTTCTCTGAATAGATCGAGCAGATCAGCTGGGGACCTTTGCAGTATTTATTGCTAGAAACAATAAACACCTGATTCTTGGAAGTGAAGATTGTTGGAGACTAAATTCTTTCTAAGAAAAACTGTGGAAATGGTTCTCTCTCTTAACAGGATGGTCTCTGGTTGTGTGAGAAGACATGTGAGAGTGGCATGCTATCTTCCCCCCAGTACTCTCCTCAGGAACTGGGAGAGCTCTGGAGATTAAAGGAACTATGTGGAGATCCATGTAGATGTGAGGAAAGATGATGGACTTGCCTTGGAAAACAGGGTAGTGTATAATGATCATGGAAAAGTGTACATTTGGATTCATTCCTGGAACAATAAGAAATATTAAGGTACCTTTTAATGTTGGGTTTCAACTAAAGTATAACAATATTTGCACATCCCTTTTGATAATTACAAGTGGACTGATACTATTCATTTTCTATAGTATAGATGTTGATCTGACAAAACCCAAAATGTTCAAGATAAAAAAAATCCTTTTTATATAACGTCAAAGACCTACTTGTAATTAATAAATGCAGATAAGAATGCCAACTAGCCTGTCTTTTGTAAATTAAAGCACTACTGATTTGACTCAGTATAGGGCCATACCAGGATCCCGTGGAGAGCTGTGCTCAGCACCAGGGCAGCTGGTAAGTCTTGCTGCAGCAGGTTCTGTGCTGTCTAAGGGGTTGCCCTCATCTGTGCAGGGACAGGGACAGCAATGGGGGCTAGGATTTGTGATTAGTTTGTTTACACCATTGTCATTTTAGATAAAAACAAAATCAAAGTTTGCTTATACCAAATCTTCAAGTACTGCAAACTCAGCCTGATTAGGAGGGATTTCTGAGAGCTCACTGTGTTACTAGATATGAATCTGAGGTTACACAAGTGAAAGTAAAATAAGATTGAGGAACAGCACACTAAAGATTATGAAATAAATAGCAATGCCTTGCAGTGTGCTGAGAACTTATTTATACTGTGGTATGTTAACATTGTAGGGCAGAAGAAAGGTCTGTCACATTTTGACCTTAATCATCTAAGGCTGTGTCGATACTTCTAAAATGACTACTGGGTTTTGTTCACTTTAAGGTCATTGGATGTAGGTGAAAGCAAAGAGCAAGTGGCCTCTCAGTGCAGTACTAATCTTGTCTTGTAAGCAAAGAGATCACAGCTCAAGCCGGTACTTGGTTCCGTGAAACGAATTCTCACCACTGCGGGGGGAAGGCGGTATAACATCTTGGCAAAAGGGTTACCTTGAGTTTTATTTAATTTTGAAGCATTTAAGCTCTATTTGGTATCTCTCCAGTAAGACAAATGCGCAGATGTTTTCATGAAGGCTGACGATCAAGTTGAGGAGCTGAAAGTACGATTGTACAGCCCTCTGGTGCCATGTGTGAAACTCATATTCACCTGTATGTGTGTTCAGGCACAGGCTGTCCATGTGTCTGTCTCTTCTGCAGTTCCTGTGTCAGCTTTTCCTTCAATCCAGCAAGAGAGTCCCTTCTTACCACCGTACTAACACACAGTCTCCACTTTCTATTGAGTAGAACTGCAAAGGCTTTAAGTCATTGTCTAGTTCAACTTCTTTTCCTTCCAACTAGAATAAGAAAGCAAAAAAACCTAATCAGACTTAAATTGAAACACCTTCATGTAAACCAAATATCAGGAAGTTGCAGTCAGGGAGAATCCGTCATATTACAGGAATGAAATTATGTCCTGTATTACAGCATGAAGACAGCCCTCCTCAAGTGAAATTAATTTCTTTAGAACATCCTGTTGACCTTCAGCAGCATGAAATATTTTGTTGTTGAATACCCATTTTTAACTCACTTTAGAACTTTCATAGGACAGTTTCAGTTCCGAACCAGGAATTTTAAGTAGGCGATACAGCAGTCCTTTGACCTTCTGAATAGTCATAGACTCTGCCGAGGGGAGAGAGAGAGAAAAGGTATTAGAAAAGTGCTGCTGCCACTGGGCTGTAGCTAAGTACCAGTGTTTCACTTTACTTGCTTATAGCAACAGTGAAAGGTTGTATTGCTGCTTCAGTTCTAACACTGCAATAATGTCTTTGGTACACCTGAAACCATTTCTGCTACTGTCAAATGGAAAATGGTTTAATCTGTGGTGGATAGGGCAGGATGTCCTACTACAGTTTAAGCACTTGATCCCACATACCAAATTAAAGTGTTACGGCTTCATAATTTACCTTTTTTGAGTTTGTATTTCTACATGCTAAACTAAGTGACCTTTGGGACACACACCAGCCAGGTTCTGATTTGCATCTGGCAACTGTTCCTTGCAGTTTTCATTACCAGGAATTGGCTTTCCCGGCACAAGTAAGCAAATGGTGCTGTGGAACTAGTGACATTCTTAGGAATGGTACTGAGTTATGAATCCCAAACACATTGTCAGCAGAGCTGTTTATATTACAAAGTCAGTTATAGGAAGGGGTATTTTTTGTAATGGATCTTGAATGAGTAGATGTAGTTTGTTCCAGAGGCGATACCCATGTTTGCAATAGATAAACTCAGTATTTTGGTTGAACTTTCACTTCTTTTGAAGCTTTATCTAAAGGCACAGCAATAGCGAGTTATTCCTGTAATACCACACATTGTACTTAGACAAATATTTTTCTATGAAACGTTTTTGTAAAAGCTGTATCTATCTGATTTTATGCAACTTGTGATAATAAATGTGATTTTTATTTTAGAATAAAGCTTGAGTACGTCTTTTCTCTCAGACTTCATTCTGACACATCTTTCCAAAACATCAACTTAATTTAGAATGGTCTTGTTCACTCTGGTCTCACTACAGGCGCTAAAACTTCAAAAGACAAATTTGCTAGAGGTCAGAACTAGATTTCGAACTTCATTTATTAGATACTAGATCTAGATTTACACACGATGCGGTTGCCTCTTAAGACTTCACATTCTGGTTACTTGGTTAACAGATCCACCAGATTTTATCCCCATTAATTGGCCTTTAATTGCCTCAGACACATTAATCATGAAACCAGCAGCAGCGGTTATAAGACAAGCATCAACTTTCAGTCTTCAAGCTGGACTAAAAGTAAGTATGAAGGACAGAAAAAAAAAGACTTTTTCAAACAATTTCTGCCTTTGTCATTTCTTTATATGACAGAGGAAAAGCTTTCAGGAGCTGGCAAAGCCAGAGGCAGCTGCCATTCTTTAATACAGTTATTTGAAAAGGAGCTACGAAACAATTGCTTGAGCATAAGCCAAGACTTCTTACCTGGTAGCTTTTTCTCCACTGGCTTCTGTTCGGGTTTCTCAGGACACTTAATTGTCAAAGCTTAAGGAAAAAGGATGAGGCATTAGTGAAAGAACAATAAGCCCTGTTCTGGCAGAAGCATAGTGTTTCTAGTCTGTTTTTATTACAAATTGTTTCCCTTAGCTCAGCCTGATCTCTCAAAAATTAGGATGTAGCCTGCATCTGAGCAGTTAAGATAGCATTTAGTCATTATCTGAAAAATTAATTAAATTTTTAATTTTATTTTTTTAGTAAAATAACCAAGTTTTTATTCATCTTTGGTAACTTACTCTAGAAGTGACTCCCTAATGCTTAAAGATAGTGTTTTTTGACCAAAAGGAGTATTTACCTAAAAACACTTAATTCCTATTTCAGTTTTTAAAAATAACCTGCAGTAGAATGGAAATTGCTTATTCAGTTCAAAACAGGCTTTTGGTCCTCTCAAAAGCACCATACAAAGACTTTAAGGACATTATTAGCCTAATTATTTTACAGAGATTAAAAGACTTATCCTTAAAATAAGGTTTATATTATGTCTAGCCAACAAGATTCCTTGTTTGATTTAGTCTTTCACCTAAATGCATTAGAATGTAATCCTTTAAAATACTATTTTGCCCATGGAGTAAAAAGTTTCAGGTCTTCTATTAACTAGGAAACACAGCTACATGAATTTGCAAGTCCAGGGTGTAACCTGGATTAAATATGTAGACAGCCCCAAATACCAAAACTACCCATATTTTTCTTGTCTGTCCTAAAGTTAAGAAGTTATAAAAAAGAAAATATCAGAAGACTGCAGCTGTTGAGATTAAAACCTGAGATGTCTTCTGTGAAGAAGACATTCACACTGTCAGAATGGAGTATCAGTTACCTTTGTTCTCCAATAAATCTCAATTGAGAAAATCATTTGGCTTAGGTTGAGGGGGGGAAATGAGAGAGAGTACACAGAATCAGGGTTCCAGTCAAACTCACTGATACAGTTCAGAGAAGAATTACAAGCTGGAACTTTTGAACATTTTGTTCTCCATATGCACCTAGGAGTCACTAAACTCATAATATTCTAAATGCAGAAGGAACAATTTTGACCGTTTCTGGCCTCTTACTCAGGAGCTGATTTTTCAGAGTCAAAGGCTGTTGTCCCTTCAGTTCTCCTTCTTCAGGTGCTCCATATTCTGTTGGAAGAAAAGTGCATGTAGAACCCTTCAAAGACTAAAACTCGAGACCTAAGAGCACTGTGGTGTAGGATCAGGCAGGAGTTCCCTCAGCACTGACGTGGTAGCTCCTGCACCGCGCAGTGCCGCAGACACGAGCCTTGTTCAGCTGCTTAACAGCAGCTTGTTCAGCATTCGGGCCATGGGGGTGCTGCTTAACATTCCCCCTGCTGAGAGAGCCACTGCCGGCCCAGCAGTAGTGGTGGGGCAGATGCTCACAGCTGCTGGGATCTCCAAGGCAGGGAGCCCGAGTTCCTGAGGCAGCAGTGCCCCAAAGGGTGCAGTACTGTGCAGCTGCCCCACAGGAGCAAAAGCCCACTGGCACACAGGCCTGCCCATGGATGGGCTTTCCTAAGGCTGTAGCAGCACATGGAAAAACGACCAAGGGGAAGAGAAACTGAAAACAGACCAAACCTGTGTTGCCACTATGCCAGAAGTGAGGAAATGCTGTTGTACTGTGCTTGTACTTACTAAGACAAAGTGCTGGGTATCTGGGATGGGCAGCAAGAAATTCTTCACTTGGTTTGTTTTTCTCTGGGTTCCAATGCCCACCAGCTTCTAACCAGTCCTTTCCAAATATTTTGCGATAATCAAGCTCTGCTCCTCTTCTTTCAGCAGGAAGGATCTGTACTGACACAGGAATGGCACAGAATATAATTATATAACTTTCCAGAGTCAGAGAACAAAATCTAATCAATGGCACTGACTCCTTGGTCTTACTTGGTGTTCAGTATGTTTTAATGCTACCAAGAATCTTAAAAACCATGTCTCTAAATACTGACTGATCCATATATTCAGTACATTTTAGAGCCATTAAGAGTCTTACAGCCCCTATGTCTGTGTACTCACTAAGCCATAAATGAATATCTAAGCAAAGATTTTGCTGTATATGTTGACACAAGGATGTTTTTGTAGCAATGGATCAGATGCTGCTTCTGCTCTCCTTTATGATAAACATTTGCTGAAAGTTTGATTTGGTTTGGATAATGATATTTTCCTGTTGCAGAAGGCAAATATTGGTATTGCTGTCACTGAAACAGATTGGACTATGCTGCTTTTTCTATTTTTTCTTTTTTTAAGAGTATGTTTTTTGTTAACAGTCCTGCAACTTAAACACACCTCAGGCACTGAGAAAAAAACCACCATTGTCCCATCTTATCCAAGTCCCCACTGAGTTAGCAATGCTCAAAAAGAGGGCTCAGTCTTGTAGCCCTACTGACTGCCCCACTGACAAGGGGATGGACTAGTTGGCACTTTACTTTTCCTGCACCCAAACAATCAGTAGTCTTAAAAGAAACTGAAAGCAATTCCTCGGGCAGCGATTTAATGTTTTTGCCAGACTCACGCAATTTATTGAAATACCACATACCTCACAGTTGTTCAAAACCTCCAGCTGACTTATCTTGGCAATAATGAGCTGTATCAGCGTCTCTGGGTTCTTCTCTGTGTCCATGAAGGGGTTATTGTTACACTGCAGTGCCCGCAAACTTGGCAGTTTATCAAGCTCATTGATAGATGACCACTGAAATGGAAGAGAAGAGTCTTTTGAGGAAATAGAAAACATAACTTCATTTCAGAACAATACCTGGTAACACTGACTTTTCCTGTACCACAAACATGACTGGAAAAATTTTGATCACCAGAACCAAGTACTTGGATCCTGTTAATTTAGCTAAGGAAAGAACTGCACTACATTTAATTAAAACCCAAACCAAAACAAGGAATTTTAGATCATTAGAATTCTGTGAGAGGAATTATGAAGCAGCAGGGAATATGACTAGCTGCCATAGCATAAATGTGTTTAACTGACACGTTAAGAAATGTTTTTACATTTTTTAATTTTGTCTCTGTGTTAATCAAAGTGTTCAATAGTTATCTCAGAATCTTACACATACAATCAAAGAAAATTTTAAAAAGCAAACTTCAAGTTACTCTTAAATGAAGATACATTTATTTACAAAATGTGAAACCATCACAATCTCACCTACCTGTGATATTTTATTGCCATTTATTGCAAGGCGTTTTAGTGAAGGAAACATTTTAGTCTTGCATCCTAGGGAAAGAGTAACAAGCAAACAGTGAAAACTTTAAATAAACAGAATTTTAAAACTATAAATAAATTACTTCTTTTACATACCAAATCCAGCATCAGGAAAGTGTATAGAAGATATCCCAGTGTTTCTAAGTATTAGCTGTTCTAATCTGAAATTTAATACATACAATGATCACTATGTAGCACAGGAATTTTTTTGCAAAGAAATATAACCTAATTTTTTTTTCTTTTCTTTATAAAGATCTGCAACTTTTGATGTGGTGCAGTATCACTGACAAATGAAAAGCAGCCTCACAGACAGCACCCAGACTTCAGCAGTGTTCAGGGAATAAAATTTTCAGCGAGTAGGTGCAACAATTTCAAGCTTTTAGAATGACTCTGGGATTTAAAATGTGTGATTTTCCAAAGGATTTTTTAAAAATAGCTTGTGGCTATTGAAAATCATGGCTGCTATTTTGGTGCGCAGTGGAACGTGATAATTCTGCAAATTAGCAAAATGTGGTAAATCGCATTCATTTCATAAGTGTATAATGAAAACCTAATAACACACAGCTTAAGGATGTGTTATTGTACAACAAAAGTAAGATTATATTAAAATAGCTCAACTAAATAATGCAGTTACTCTCCTCAAGAGGGCAAAATGCCTCTGCTTCAAGATCTCATGAATCTTTCATGCAACATCAATACAATCATATTTCAGCCAACAAGGACTATGGAGATGAATATCCAGGACAAAGAATTTCCAGCAAATTTGTTTACAGCTACCTGGGGAGCTGTGCTATTAGATGCAGCTGATTTCCATCCAGTAACTGGTTGTCTGAAAGGTCTAACAACTTCAGGGTCTGCAGGACAGTATCAGGCCTGATACATTGGGAAAAAAAACCAAACACGAACACAGAATATTTAAAGTTATTGGCCAATGAAAACACTATTTTCCTAAGTATATTGCATGCACACAATTGTGCACATTTATAAATGTTCTGGAGTACATCACATGAAGTTTGCATCAATTATTGTCGTGGTGATGTAAATGTTACAGGATTGTAACTTTATGTGCTATGTAACTTCATGGTACATCAGTGGCTAACAACTGACTGACTTATGTTACTCACCTTTCCAAAACTGTAATATTATTAGAAGAAAGGTACAACTCTTCAAGTACTGGCCATCCTTGAGCACAAAGAAGAACCTAAGAGCAAAACTTTATTTAATATAACAAAAGATGGGAAAAAAATTTCAGAAATTATACTTCATGCAAATTCGCTCTGAATGTGTTCAGAACAAGCTGTAGCTCCCAAAACCAGAGGAACAATTGTTAAAGACTTCCTAGTCTTCCCTTTCTTCCAGATGGCTCTCCTGTGCCTGGATCTACCAGCACAGATGACATCAAAGGGGTTCTGCAGTCACAGGACTTAAGAGTCCCAGGCTTGAGGCCACCCTTGCAGCTGAGACTGTGTGACCTGGAAACTGAGTTAACTTATTCAGTGAGTTGGAGTGACCAGGTTTTCCCTATGACGAGGTAAGGAAATGGCTGTACAAACTCTGTGTATGTGCAGAAGTTCCAGAACCAGCTAACACACACACCTCATCAGGTCTGACAGATTGTTTTTTAATATCTTCATTTATCAGAGCTTGAGCTAGCCCATAAATGCACTAAAAGCCAAGAACTGCATTAATTCAACATATCCTGAAGTTTTCAAGTTCTCTAAAGAAAATAAATTAATTCAAAAAAGGCTACAAATTGAACAAAGATACTTTTGTTTTAGATCTTATGCCCTGAACTTGCATAAAATATATTCTTTTACTTTATACAGGTTTTTTCCTTTGCCAACATTTACAGGAGGTAACAAAATTTTAAGAAATAAACACTTATTACAAAACTATATAAAATGCTGGCATAAAATAGTTCTGTATGCAATGGTGAAAGGGTCAAAAATTGTGTAGTTTTAGCACATGGAGTTCCCTAAGCATTGGAACTGATTGCTTTTCTACAAATTTGTGCCCGCGAGTGGCAAATTATTCTTTTCACTGAGTTTTTTTTCTGGTGTGTATTCTCCAGAGTCAAATTAGGTGTGAGCTCATCCTGCTACTCCTTCTTTGGTTGGGAAACTTAGAGGGGCTCTTTCATCCATCTATATTCCTGTTTTAAGGGAATTAGTAGATAATAATTTATTTTTAAGCCCCTGACTCTTTCCAAAATGTGACTGTAACTGACTAGGGGATTCAAAGTTTTTGAGATGCAAGAACACAGACAGGTGCATAGCAGAGTCACCTAAAGCTTGTTTTTACAGGAGGTTACAAAGCCCACAAGCATTGGAGTTCAGGGATCTGGACAGTCCAATTCAATTGGTTTTGTGCATAGCTGACCCCTTCTCCTATAAACATCCCCTCTGCTCGGCACCATTCTCTCTGTTACAGCTGCACGAATCCATCCAGCTGCATGTCTACATAAGTGACTCAGAATAGACACCATGCCAAGGGGAAACACTGAGATCTCCTCAAGAGGCAGCCTATGATTTGGAGCTCAACTGCTTCACACCCAATAATACGACACATCAACCTGCTGCCATATCTGTAACACACAAAGACTTACAAACTCAGCTATAACAACTTTTCCTGTTCCAAAGCAAGAGCAGAAGACACCTGCTCTCTTTAATCTGATAGTGTTTCCCCATGTCGACAAGACAGACCAAAATAATTATCCACTGGTGGTGAAGAAGCATGACAAGAAACCTGCAGAGTCAAGAGAAATGAGGTGCATGTTCAGTAACAGATTCCCCCACAATAGCCCTGCATTGGGATGGATGGAATAGAAAAATTGCACAAAACTGAAGTATCTGAAGACTCTTCAATAGGCTGACCAAATGACTAGAAAATTGCCAAATGACAGGTCCCAGCACAATTCTAAGAAACTGAAATTGCCAAATTTTTGGCTACTGCTTAAAACAGCTTCCACAGAAACAAAAGTTCAGAGATCTGACACTGAATCAACCTTCAGGAAAGACTGGGTCTCATTGTGGATAGCTGATGGGGAGGTAACAAATAGCCAGAGGAGTAGCCACTGATGCTCAAAAACAGAAGAATGGAAATGCAAGAGCTATTACAAAAGAAATAAGGATGAGAAGAAAAACCAATTGTCACCATGTGAGTCCATTATGTTCCTGTGTTTTAGTCTGTTTATCCCAGGAAGCAAATAATATAATTGGGAAAGAAGTTAAACAAGAATTAAAGCCATGAAACAGAGAATAGCTGTTCTCCGTTACTTCCATATAAAACATTGGGACTTACTAAATGAAATTATCAGGTAGCAATATCAGAACCCAAAAAAAGGTTAAATTGATGTTAAACAATAAGTAAAGCAAAATTTTCAAAAATGGTTTCTTAATACAGTTAGATAAATCATGAAACAAAAAATCCACAAATATTAATTAAATGGAGGTATATACTCTCAAGCTCACAAAGCCACACAATTCCAGATTACTTTCTAAGAAGCTCTTACCATGTGCTTACCCTTTGCCTAGAATTTTTCCCAACTACCTGCTGCTACTTGCTAGTGTCAGAAGCATGACCCTGCGCTTCTGTTCTAACCCAGATTTTTCTTTTACCCTGTATATTAGTAGATTATATTATAAATATAAAATCTTAGTTTGAAAACAGAATGACAAATATAACATTATTATTTAAATACTGAATAAGAAAAAAAGGGTTTGGAGCCATAAATATGAACTCATTACACTCAAATGCATTAATTCAATTTCTAAGTCAATGGCTGCTAACTTTAAGTTATTTTACAGGACATTTTTCCCCCTTGAAAGTTATATGTTATGTTTTGAACAATCAATCAACAATTACACAGTAATAAGCACTTTTACTGATATACTAATAATCTCAGAAGTATTTAGATATATGCAAATAATATACCAATGAAAGAATTCTTTTTGAAAACTAATGCTCAAGACATGTGGATGTGGAGCTTTGTATTATTGCATAACAGATAAGGATGTCCCTCTCCTGTGAAAAATACTTCAAAACAGAGGAACAAATTTTAAAAAATCCAAGTATAACTATCTCAATGCCATATATTCTTACATATAACAGCAAGTAATTTTGAAATGCTGTTCACCGTTAAATTGTTTTAATTTTAATTAAAACATTCCTAAGACTTTTGCTTTTATTCGCATTGACAATCAGTGCATTTCTCACTTGCTTGGATTATATTCATTATTATTTTCTGTTTAAAAGTTGACTTTTCAAGTAACTCCCCTCAGAGCTTAAGCAGTGACATTTTCAATTGGTTTGTTCACAGGTACATCCCTTTATTTTTCCCCTTTTGTTTGGCTGCCCTGGAGCACCACTTTCAAGCACAGGCTTGTGTCTCCCAACTTACAGGGAATGAATTGGAACAAATTTTCAAAACAGATTTTGGAACCAAAGATGTCTTTATGGCCAATGACGAATGATCAGCTAAAGCAGAGTTTCAAAAACAAATGCAAAAGCTGCACCATTTTAAATTGCTCTGACTAAGCTGGGGCTTTCTCACTGCAATTTAGTTACCCCTGGAGAACTCTTAATCTGCCTGCAGCCATGGCTCCAACCACCCTTTCGGTCACCCCATGGAGGGATAGAGGACAGCTGCTGGCAGGTGCCAACATTTTAAACACCACAATGCACAGATTTACTCTCATGAGCACTAGATGATGTTTAAAGTGTTTGTAGCCACTTAATTCTTCCATTCCCTTCACCATTCATATTGCTGCTACTATGGAAGGATTATCAACTGTCCTGCCATAAATCCCACAGGCAGTTTCAAGAGCACAGTGAATGGACACGAAACAAAAACACAGCAGTAACCTTCCTCTAGCCCTGCTGCAAGACAAGAGAATGAAGAAGCTTCTTTCTATTCAAGCCCCAGTTTTGTTAAGTGCTCTTTTACTGGATAGCAGCTGGCAGCCAAAATCTGAAAAGTCATGCAATTTTACAATGCAGTACTATAAAATCTGACCCTGAGAAATCCAAATAATAGTCTGGAATTTAGAAGCCATTATAAGTAACGTGGCACTGCTGAGATGCACTTCCTAAGCCCCATCTCTGAAAAAAGGCCCACTGCTAAATATAGCTGACAACAGGACTGCATTGCTAGTAAGACGTCATACCAGGGGAGAGTCATTTAAATGTGCACATGTTTCAGTGCCTGAAACAAGTCAGAGCTTTGTTTTTCCTCTGCTCTGTGCTGCCAATAACCAGGCATCATGTAGTTCTAGAACCATCAGTACGGTCAAAGATACTAATCCAGTCTCCTGCTGATGCAAAGTGATGCCAAAACAAGAACTTCTCATCATAAGGAAGTATTTTCTTTCCATTTGCATTTGTTCTACTGCATGCATAAAAGTACAGGTAAATCTTCAACAGCTACAAGGAACCAAAAAGTTTTCACTTAGACAAACTTTGGGACACAAAGCTATATTATACTCCAACTGCTTTATTTTGATTTAGCAATTTACAGATGTAGATGAAATAAAATGTTTCTTACTAGACTCCTGTGCCAATATTACTTCCTTCATTATGTAGGAAGTACATTAGTTAATATGCAACTAATACAGTTATCCCACAGCACCTTTTCTAAGGATGATTTGATTTCAGTAGAACAGTACAGTGCACAAATGTTTATTGTGCTTTCCTTGCCTCAGAAACCTAACAATATTAAATTTTTTAAAAATCAGGAAAGGTTATTACCTCTGTCCATGTTATTTCAGTTTGATTAAGCGCCAGAATCTTCAAGTTTGAAAATGCACTGGATATAAAAGTTGATGTAGATGGAAATCTCATTTTGTTTTCACTGTGTAAAAATAATAATTATTTGCATGATGAATAATCACATTTATTTAAGTCATTAGTTTGGAATTACATATTAAAGAAAAAAAAATGTACACCCCCCAAATTAAAATCACTGCCAGGATGTCACATATTTTAAAATATTATAAAATATATTTTTAGTTATATTCAAACATACTCTTTCCTAATTCGCTTTCCTGCTTCAGGAATGCATATTTATTCAAGAATGCATATTTATTCATCTGTGGTCTCTTTCTCTTTCACTAAGTTTTGAACATGAAAGGAATTATTTTCATTAATATTAAATGAAACAAAGCCACATCTTGGGCTTAAACTCCTTAGTGTTGACTGAAAACAAGGAGCCTACATGACTATCCAGACCCCGGTAAAACAAAAGTATGTAAAATTCACTCTTAATAGTAAAGTATTACTACAAAGAAGAAAAGATAAAGATTCTCAAATCTGCAGTCTTCAAATCAGTTTTCATTACTCACTCGAAAGAGAAGTTTTTATTTCTTTCCTAAGGCCTAATCTACCTGGATATTCTCATAAAAATCTGTCAGTGTAGTTTACAGCTACATACTTATGGGTAAAATTGCCCCATTGAGAGCTGGTGGATGGTTAATCACTTTTATTCTTCTTCCATCATTCCATGCACAAAAAAAAAAAAAATCAGTAACAGATTTACCTTCTTTCTTTTTTAAAGCAAACAGAAGGTCAAAACAATAAAAAACTGATTCAGACTATGTCAGTTTGTAGTCATAAGCATCAGATTCCAGCATCAATCTCATTTTGTTTTCCATTTTTTTCACAAATAACTTCTGAAAACCCTTCAGTCTGGAGTACATTTCTCAACAATGAAAAACTAAAAAAATTATTCTGTGTGAATTAAAAGAAATCCTCATGCATGCTGATAACAATAAATCATGATATGCTCTAGGCAAAGTCAGATTTACAAATAGCACCCAGGTTGCAAACAGCTGTTCAGTGCTAAATAGTGAAGAAAATAGAACACCCACAACTATTTAAAAATACATTTTTGTCACATTAAAGATAAGAATAAATAAAAAACCTGGTGGTTTAGGCTGCTACCTTATCCACTGTGTTATTTCACACCAGAAAATTCTTGTGGCATGTGCTAGTTACAGTGTATAGGTGTGCACTAGAAATATTCTTTATTTTGAAATTATTTTGAGAATTTTCTTGTTTCTATAGATTTGGAGCTTTATTTAACAACATCCTCCTTCCTTTTCCAATGTCATCATTGTACAAGGGATTTTCCCCTAGATCTGTCACCATGATCTTATCAGTTTCTTATCAGCATCATTTTAGGACAAAAATAGACTAGGTTTTGGGATAATTAAGGTTTGGTTAAAACATTATGGATAATTCAGTTTAGTGTCAAGACACGGTTGGTTAAACAAAAGTGGGCTCCTAAATACAGACTTGCCTGAGCAGTCAGAACGTATCAACAAAAACAAAATACAAAGATAAAGTCTTAAAACTTGGAAGAAAATGGTCTCCAGAACTCAGTTTTACACAGAAGCTGAACTCCTAGGGTTCTAGTCTTTTCTTGAATACAGGTGTCTGAAAACTATAGCCCACACAAGAGTTGCTTAAGAACAAGATTTAAAAAACCAAAAAAAGTATTTAAAAACTTAGCTCCCATTAAAATGAGTCCTCTTGTATCCAGTTACATTTAGAAAGCTGAACCCTGAGCCTCTTGGGTTTTTTCCTACCCCAAAGGAAGAGAAACCCAAATATTAATATTTATACCTGACATTAAGTGTTTCCAGATTTTGAACTTGAGAAGCAATAGCTACTACTGTCTCCCAAGATGATATCAGATTTTTTGATAAGTTTATATGCCTCATATCTGAAATTTCTTGTTAAGAAAAAGAAACTTATCTCAAAACTGAATTTCTTTTTTTCAGAATTAGAATTAGGGTTTGGTTTTGAATCAAAAAGAAATAGGGATGTTACTAAGGGATGTTACTGCTCAGTTACAGCAAATTTTATTTTGATTTGTAATATGGAAATGGCTTATAGTTTTATAAAAGAGCTTAACTATACAAATCCTCAAATGGATTAATTTCTACACTGACAGGAACACTTACAAGTCCTTATAAATAAACAATAACTGCTTTGCAGTTTTGTAACATTGCCACTACATGCAGTGTACTAAACACGTTATTTGTTATATATTGGCAACCTCTGGTATCTACAGAACGTATCAGTTCTACTTCTACAGGGTTATCTATTCTAGGGAATTTTTAAAAAACTCACTGCTGGAGCCTTCTGAAACTGCAGTTGCGGTAGCAACCTATAACTATACTTCTATTTTTATCCACAATTTGCATTTCCTCTCAAAAATTGTAGGCGCCTGGCTTTTTAACACTGCAATCAACTTCTAAATATAAACTTCAGTTTTAATTATTTTTTTTTTAATAAAAGGATACAAGTATCATTCCTTGAAGTGAACACTTGGAATGCTAAAGTATGTACTTTATTTGTGGTATCATGCAATATAGCAAAAAAGGATACTGGCACACGTTCTGCTGATTTCCTCTTCCTGACCAGCGTGGCTCACTGCACACTCACGCACCGAGATATCCACCAGTTTGTTCAGTTGTCTACACGGGAAAGAACATTTTGTTAGGTAAACTTCAAACAGAAATAGGTATGTTACATAAATGCCTGGTTGTTACAACTACATAACATCCTTTTCATGCATGTCTCTCCTTTGGAATCAGCAATGTACAGATTACTACACTGCAGTGTCATTCGCACTCAAAAACAGACACATCTCTATTTTTTGCCTTACATCACTAGTACAAAATAAGTCTGGTTGAACCACAGTTCCTACACCCCCCAAAAAACCCCTCATCCAACTGAAATAAAGAGTGATAAAACAGATTAAATATAGCTTTATTGGAATTTAATAAGAGGTTCCAAGTTAAAAAGGTTTCTTGCAACACTTTTTCCAAGAGGTTCAGAGTTATTTGGGAATTCTTTGTATCACTTATCAAAAGTATTTTTGATTGCTTAGTATGTTCTGGGAGACAAGGAGAAGAGTTGTGGAATATCAGCTCAGAAGGAGACTGCCACCTACTGAATTAATATGTCTCGACTGTTGGAGGCCATTAGAACTGCAATTTATTACACATCATTAAGTTACTTCCTATCTTACCCTTCCAGGTACATGAACATGACATGAACTGATTGGAAAACTTCTTCACTAGCAGTACAGTGACTTTCTGCTTTTCCTCCCTTGGTTACAAAGTCATTAGTGATACGAGTAAAAAAAGATTAAAAAATACTGTACAATATTAAGAAAACATTAAAATTCATCTATTTAAAAAATAGATGCATGTGTATGATGACTGCCAATAATCATGATAATTTATCTCTCGTTTCTCACCAGATATCATCACCTGCTACTTTATGAAACCAGAATGAGGATTGTGAGCACTCAAACATGACATAATCCCAGTTCCTATTTGTAAAACATGTAAATCACGAAGCCACAATCGGAAAACTTCTTGTCTCTTCCACCATAGTGCAGTCTGGCTTGCTTTTAGACACATAACAATTTTACATGCATGGCAGTCACCTCCTTACAGTTGAAACACTACTTGACTAATCAATCACTAATAATGTATCTTAGATTTCATATATTACACTTGCCTTTGCTGTTCTGCAACAGAATCCATGCCAACGAATTCCACAGTCTTCGTTCCAAATACTACTGTGTTCCCTGTCCCACACTGAACATCTTGCTTATCATTCAATCCGTACCGATCCTTTACTGCAGTAAGAAAATCTACTCCAAAATTTGCCTTGTTTGGCCGGATGAATGATCCTCCTTTAGGATGCCTAGAATAGAGCAGCCAGAAAAAGCTGAAATACAAACATTTATCGTAACAATGACTAATTAATTACTACCTTAAAAAAAAATACTGAGAACCAAAGCAGTCAAAAGGCAATTCTACAGGCCAGGTGTAAACATCACTGTTCCCAGCAAGACAGGTAAGACTTTCAAAGTATCTTTGATAGTACTTGATACAAGTTCACATTGTGAGATACCACGATAACTGGAGCACCAGCTCTCCAAAATGTACTTACACATCAAAATTACAGTGTCAGTGCCATTATTTAAAATAACTGCTCTGTTACTTCCAAACTTATTATGAACTCAGGTTCTCCTGAAAAAGAAGGTTCTACCTACAGACAGACACAAAGCTACCTAAACCATACAATAAACGTGCCTGGAGTCTTTCCAAAGCCTAAGGAATACTCAGAATAGTGATTGCTACATTGTATTTATCTTGCATAATTCACTTGTAATTCTAAGAAAAAGCAGCCTTGTCCTTCCATTCACACAAATGGCACAACATACAAATTGTAGCACTCGGAACTCTTACACAAACTCAAACTTTGAAAAATCCTGATACCAACTTGGTAACAATTTTGAATATCCAACAAAATATCCCACTAACAATGTATATTCAACACAGTCCCATGAAGTTTCTTGTATTTTCTTGAGCACTGAAAAACTTTGTTGCATGACGGTTTCTTGCCATGCAATTACTTTGACATTTCCTATCAAAGTTAGCAAGGAAACACAGTATCCAGGAAGAACTAGCAGAGACAACTCATAAGAATGGTGTAACAGAGCAGATGAGGATCTGATAGGAGCATCAGCCAGAAAACAGCAGGAAGAAAGCTGCAAGCTATGATTGCCCGTCTGCCATCAAGCTGAGAAGACGACAGGCTCTGGTAGGAAAGTACCCAGGAGGAAGATATCACTTATGTAAATAAAACTTCTCAAAGCAGCATGTAAGCATCAAGTAGCTAATTAGCAAACCATAATATAAACCACCAATGCTACAAAGTTCAAAATTCTCACAGAAAAAATGAGAAACTAAAGGACCTGAATCCTATGGACCTATTACAAGTAGATGGAAAAGCTTGGGCACCATACATTTGCATTTTTATTAAAAAATCAGTGCTGGAAATTTCCTGTGCCAGTTTCATTCATTAATGTTTCTACTCTCAATCCTAAAGAAGGACCTAGGTAGAAACTAGATATTATTTACTTTCAAAATATTTTCGGTCTAGTTTTGTAATGACTAAGTTTAGAGTGCAATGTTTACAAAAGAAGCAGAAAGGTAAGCTCTTAAAGAATGTAAATCTGGTATGTACTTGTCATGTTTGACAAGCAGTTTCAATACATTTTTAACCCAGTATTTTCTTCCATTCCTTTGAAATTCTTCATAGCTTGCAAGCACTTGACTGATTTAAATATTGAACTTCCTCAAAAGTAAAAATGATGTGATTCTTTCTTAATACCTCTTCTTAAAACAGTAAATTGCCTTTTTAGGACCTGAACTAGAACATGTCTTGCCTGCAAACGTATCACTTCTGCATTTAATTAAGTCAAACAGCTTCATAGATGGCAGATAGCACAGGATTCTGCTTGGGGCTCTGGAAAAAGTCCTTGTACTCCTGTCTATCTGTAATTCACACTAGGTCCTGCTGTAAGTTTATTCTGACAACAACTGTCCAATTTCCTATCACCTTGATTCTCCCCATTTTGTCATCACCATTCCTCTGCACTCAATAGTTCTTCCCTCCTCAACCCTCTCGCCAGAGCTAATCTAGAACCTCACATCAGCATCCCTCCTGTCATGCCATTTATCCCTGGTATAGCCAAGACCTTTGGATCTCTCCATCACCATATCCATTCCTACGCCCATTTCTGTCCTCTCAGGTCACCACTTCTATTGGCATCCCCTTCCTCATTTTCTGTGCACGAGACAGTTCTTTCCTTAGGAAAAAAAAAACCAACAAAAAAACCAGAGGAACCTACCTACCTTGCCCCTTGTCATTTAAAGCTACAGGAAAATTTTAGAGTATTTATCTCTCAAGACCCTTCTCGTCTTGATCACAAGATCATAGGTTTTCTCTCTCCTGTTGCTATCATTTCCCATTACTCTGCATGCTATTATGAGTTACCTAATGTATGTTTAAATCAGTTCCACAGCCTAAGCTTCTTTTTCAGTTCCAGTCTACTTATTTGATTGACTTTTTCAGGAACTGTCACAAAGGACAGGAAAGGAAAGTGCAATAGGAACCTATTTTCAGGCAAAATTATTGTGTATTCAAGGAGAGAGATCACTGTAACTCATTTTCCCTAAAACACACTGCCTGTATTAAATTTCACACTAGGGCATATGAACTGTACAAGCTGTATGTACATATCAAACAAATAATGTATGGCACCTGGACTAATGCAAAAACACACCTAGTAGCCACCAGTCTCCATAAATGAGAACTAAACAGATAAATCCTAATCCAAAGAGTCATCCAGCATGCCCATCATGAGACGGAAGAACCTATGGATTACTAATCAACCTGACTTAAGCTGAACACTCAGAAGTCTGAGAACAGAGATTTTGTTCTCATGTATGGAAATTGTCTTGCAGCCAGAACAAAACACTGTGTGGAAATAAAGAGGTAAAAGCAGAAAATGTGGAATGTCTGCAAGGGGGGCTCTGGCAAGCGGCTGGCTCTAGTTAATACTGACATTTCCTACTGACCTTTAGAATAGAGAGGTTGACCCCAATCTCAGAAGTCATCTTGTAGGACACTTCCTATTCATGATTCAGTAGCCTGAAGCATACAATCCATCTGCTGGCATGCCCAGGGCACTTCAAGGATATTCATTAAAATTTAGATTAGCTGTCAGCTTCCACTGAATAAGGAGGAAATTTGGTATCATTTTTTGCTAATGTAAAACAAAGTCATGGCACTGCTCATCATTACAGGTACACAATGGCTCTTCATATGCTAGGGAACTATCACACACACACACGTACTTCTCAGTACTGAAGAATAATGCAGGAGTACATAAATCATAACAGTTACACACTTGAGCTGTCTGACTGCAGAAGCTTCTGAGCCACGGAGAGAGATGTCAGCTTTATCAGCCTTGGCAGTAAACAGGGATCAAAGGGCTTCTTTGCCCAGTACTGTCTGTTTGCAACGATCAACTCCAGGCAATTATCATCATGACTGGAGCAAATGCACTACAAGGCTCCTAAGGTGTCATAAAATGGAGCTGTTTGAATCCATGCACGTCTTTTCTACATAGGCCCTGAACAGATCTCTTCCTTCTAGGGGAAGGTGCTCAACAGACAAAACTTCTACTAGAAGAACCTACACACTGCAGTTAAGAAAATCCTTCAAGTTGTAGAAGAGGCTGTGGCACCAAACAATGCTTATAAATGACACCTAACACTAACCGGCCATGGTGTATCAAATTTCTGACTGAACAGAAGAAGTTTTGAAGAAGAAGAAGAAGTTTTGCAAACATGAGCAAGTACTTCAAGTTCTTGAAAGTTTACCTTAGTTGAACAGACATGATACTTGACTCTGAGCTTTCACAAAACAAGGAAAGAAAGACATCTATGGTTTTAGATGCTATCTTAAGGTTCTGCTAGTGCACAGGACATGTTAGAGCAGTGGTTAGGGACAACCTTTTGTTTCAACACAGTTCTCTTGGCAGCAAAGAGCATGAGTTTCTGATGGACAAAACTTCTTAACTGAAACCTTCTCAGGAATCTTAGGAATGCATTCTGCCTTTGCAAGACGGAAATCACCTTTGTTTTTCATGGACACTAAAATGATACTGACATTTCTCCTGTATTTGAAGAGTTTGTGCTGTAGGTAGGTATTCCTGGAGGTGAATCTGTCATCCTTGAAGAAAAAATAGCCTACCTTAATATAAACAAATCTTTCATGGAGCAGATCATCTTGAATGCCATAATGCAACACGTACGGGACAACCAAGGGATCAGGCCCAGCCAACATGATTTTATGAAAGGCAGGTCCTGCTTGACCAGCCTGACCTACTCCTGTGACCAGGGGGCCTGCTTAATGGATGAATATATAGCTTTGGATGTTGTCTACCTAGATTTTAGTAAACTTAAAATCTGTTTCCCACAGCATTCTCCTGGAAAAAGTGGCTTCCTGTGGTGTGTGTGGATAGGTGTACTCTTTGCTGAGTAGAAGGCTGGCTGGATGGCTGTGCCCAGAGAGTGGTGGTGAATGGAGTCACATCCAGCTGGTGGCTCATCACCAGTGGAGTTCCCCAAGGCTCAGTGTTGGGGCCAGTTCTGTTTAACATCTTCATCAATGACCTGGACAAGGGGATTGAGCGCACCCGCAGCAAGGTGTCATGGATGACACCAAGCGAGGTGGGAGTGTTGACCTGCTGGAGGGCAGGAAGGCCCTGCAGAGGGATCTGGACAGCTGGATTGATGGGCCAGGACCAATTGAATGAGGTTCAACAAGGCAAAGTGCTGCATCTTGCACTGGGGTCACAACAGCCCCATGCAGAACTAGGGCAGTGATTGCCCCCCTCGCACTCAGCACAGGTGAGGCCACACCTTGAATGTTGTGTTCAGTTCTGGGCTCCTCATTACAGCAAGGACATTGAGGTGCTGGAGCAAGTCCGGGGAAGAGCAGTGAAACAAGTGAAGGGTCTGGAGCACAAGTACTATGAGGAATGGCTGAGGCAGCTGAGGATGTTTAGCCTGAAGAAAAGGAGGCTCAGGCAGGACTTTATCACTCTCTACACCGGCCTGAAAGGAAGCTATAGCCAGGTGGGCGTTGGTCTCTTCTCCCAGGCAACATGTGACAGGATGAGAGGAAATGGCCTCAAGTCGCACCGGGGGAGGTTTAGAAAGATATTAGGAAAACTTTCTTCACAGAAGGGGGTGTAAAGCATTGGAGCAGATTGCCCAGGAAAGTGGTGGAGTCACCATCCCTGGAAGCGTTCAAAAAACATGTGGTTATGGCACTTGAGGACATGGTTTAATGGTGAACATGGTGGTGGTGCTAAGTTGATGGACTTGATGATCTTAAAGGTCTTTCCCAAGCTAAACAATTATATGATTCTTTTGGGCAGGAACATAAAATTCCAAAACAAAAACATACAATTGGTCACAATTGCTGTCTATACACAACTTATAAAACTCACTGAAGAAGAAAAAACCGATGCCATGGATGACTCAGCATTTCAGAACTACACAAATACACGAAAGTCCAAGTTCCCACCAGAGGAAAACTTAATAACACAAAGGGGGAATAAAAGGCCACAAAGATCTGGGCAGCAACTGTGATTCTGGCAGGCTGAAAACATCACAGAAACAAGCTTTACTATACTTAACTCCATTTCTCTGGCCTGCTGTGAAACTCAAACCTGTGAAAAGGGATTACAATTCAATATGGTCAACACTTCTACAAGATCTATTGAAATATCAGGATTCCTCTGGAAAGTGATCTGGGAAGAATAAAATATTCTCTATCAGGGAGAGAACTATGACTAAAAGCACCCTAAATGTGTGATTGAATGTGTGTAATTGCTGTGATAACAGCAGAAGGTTATGCCTGTCTTGTGACATAAGCAGAGAAGTATGTCTGCCTGCTGCTGGAAGATCCACACATCTTCCCCAGCAAAACAGCAGGGATAAAACCAGCTGCTAAAACACCAGTGCCTGTGTAAATGCTCTGTGTGAATGGAATACCCAAAACTGACTGAACAGGAGGGCTAATGAGGAAGATGACCCTTCTGCCAGATGACTGGGGGCATGGGGGGACACTCCCCTTGATAGGAAGCATAAAAGAAGCCTGAAGAGAACAGAACAAGTTTCAGAACATCTGTAACTGTGGGGAGAAAGAAGAGGTACCAGAGCAGCAGTCAAAACCTGGTTTGATGCTGTCAAAAGTCGCCCTGGCAGCAGCACATCTCTGCCTACACCAGAGCTGTCTCCTGATCAGATGCTGAGATGAGCTCGGGCCCAGCAAGGACAGACATCTTGAGGAGCAACACATGCCCCACATCTGAGCATGCTTGCGTGGCCTCAGAGGTGCTCTCTACCAGCAGGTGCATTAACAGATTGCAGGAAGCAGTGCAAGGATACAGCAGCTGGAGCACCCACGTATCCTACAGGAATTGTGTGGGGCTAAGGCACTGGCATTTCCAGGGGAGGAGGGTGTGCTTGTAATCACATTTCCCAGGGGAGCACATGCATACAAGTGTGTGAATGGGTCTGTGGGACAAGCACCTACTGGAAAGCATACTCATGTTTCTAAAGCTGCATACAAATTTTAACACTGTTTTAAGGCTTGATTACTACTCATTTCTCTTGAAGGACTGTAGAGTATAATTTAATTACATTATACACTACTGCAACTGACAGCTAAAATAGTAGCTTCCTCAGTTATTAAGAAACAAGATCCTATTATCCCAGAAAAAAAACCCCACAAAAACACCACTAGATTGTGCATTGCCATTTCTAGCTGATATGGGGCTGATGAACATGCTCATGATGTCAGCATAATTTGAGGTATGGCTGTTTTGTTCCTTGGTATTCATATTCCTAAGAAGTTCAATTATCCCCACATAATATATGACCCAGATAAACGTACTGCCATGAAACATAAAAGTTGAGGCCATATTTTCAAAAAACTTACTATAGAGATCACATAGAGTTGTAAGCAGACCTACTGTTCCAAGTTAGGACTAGAAAGAAGATTCTCTGGTAATGAGAATCTCAAAATCAGTTTTATTTTCCTCTTACGATTTTATTTTCAAATGTCACTCTGAAGGATGTATTTTTTTAAAGCAGTTATTTTCAAAATTGCCTTAAAAATAATTTTAAAATGTTCTTTCACTGTATTTGTTTACAGTACAACCTACTTGATCAGCTGCTCCTGCTTATCAGAATTCAAGGAGTGAGCAAAGTAGGCAAAGTATACTCGTGATAAGGCATAGGCGGAAAAAAAAAATTTTTTTTTTTTAGATGTGTATATGCATCTACAAAGAAACATTATTCCTTCCTAATCAGTAGTAGTAAAGAGGTGATGTTTTAAGTTGTGGGAGGGTTTTGCTGGGTTTTGTTTTTTAGCATTATTTTGCTAAAATAAGGCAAATATTTTTTACTTAAGTTTGCCTACATCTTCACAGTCGGTACAAGAACTACAAATGTGTCTGAACACAGGAAGTTATGTCTGTGTGTCTTGGTGGACTGCTAGAACTGTGTATTCTCTTCAACTCTAGAAGGACCTTTTCATATCGGAAAAAAGCAGAGCGCAAAGAACAGGTATTGTAAGAACAACATGCTTAAAGACCACAACATTTACATTTGTTTTGGGTATTGAGCTTCACTCAAAACATTGATTTTTACATCAATATTTGAGATTACTACCTGAGATCTCATCTCCTGGAAGCACACTAATGGCTGCTAAAAACCCAAGAGTCTATATACATGTATATAAATATCATATACACACAAATGTAAAGCAGTCAAGTTTCTGAAAAAAAATTCATGAAATGTTCAATTGCTTTTTCTGTCCAGAGAGATGTGGAATGGTCAGCCAATTATTTCTATTTTTTTCTCCTACAGCAGAACATAGCCAGCTTAAACTTGGAAACTGTTTCAATTAAATTCAAAGCATTTAGGAAGCAACTTCCACTAATATATTAATTTAAAAGACATGGTTGCTCTAAAACCATCATTTCCAGCCATTTAGCTGAAACAAAAAATCCAGCAATGTTGAATTTTTTTCTTGTATTAAGTGTGTTTACCCTCCTCAAGCCTTGTTTTATTACTATTAGACACAAAGGAAAAAATATCCAGTCCCCACAGGCGGATGTTTTCTTCTTTACTTATTTTTCTAAAGAAGAGATTTTGTTCTCTCATCCTTCACCACTTCAATGCTCACGAACTTACTGACCTAGCAGTCTGCAGTATTTAAGAGCTATTGATGACTTTCTTCTATGAATTCATCCAGTTACTATTTAACTTACAACCTTTTAGCTGTTGCATGTTTCCTGACATAGAAATCAACAACTTGCTGTAGTTAATATCCACCCTAGAGTCCTGTATTATCCAATTTCAAACATGTTAAGTGCTGGCACCTTTACACTTAGAAGTAATGCATGCATATACTTAAAAACTCCACACAGCTGCACTATGTTGTGCGTGTACTAAATGCAGTGAACATGTTTAACAATTCCTTCGTGATACAAATATAACGCAAATCGTTAACAGGAACTAGGTATTTTCCCTTAACAAGATATGTGCAAGTCATCTTAAATTCAAATCTAAACTGTATTTGAGACAGTTAAATATGGACCAATATTTCAGTTCAGAATTAACTAACGAAGGTCACTAGGAAAAACTGATTTCCTAACTAAAGTAAAAGGTCTAAAACCTATGAATGGTAATATTAATTACATCCAAAAATCTCATTTTATAACATACCTCTGAAAACATGACTTGTATTTTCTAAGTATTTACTACGTTCCAATATCCATAACTGGATTGATATCAATGCAAGAGCCTCTATGGATTAGCTAGTCAGAGCACTCAGAATTATGATCTTTCTAATATTGGCCAACTGATAACAGAGGGGTTTGCCCTAAAAATTGCCAAAAGGCCTTTTCCCACGACCATCTTGTCACCACGCATGACATGCCAACGCTGTGAATCAACTTACCTGCACTTAAAATACTGTGTTCCTTCATAGCTGCCATCATGCTTTCCCCTCTGAGGATCATCCCATTCCACGCCCAGCCAAATTCCTGAAAAAAATCGTAGACATGTTTTCAAATTTAGGGCATCATATCCATAGAAATCATGGCTGGAAAGAACCTCTGCAGTTCACCCAGCCTAACCTTCTCTCTCAGAGCAGGAGATTACCACCAGCACTAAAACCAGTCAGTCAGGTAATTTGTTACCTAGCCAGAACTTGAAAATTTCCAAGGAGAGAAAGATTCCAACACATCTGGCAAGCATGTTCCAGTGCTGCATTACTTCTGTAATGGAAAAGATTTTCCTGCTGTGACCATTATCCCTTATTACATAATCTAGTACTAGTAAGAAGAGCTAGGCTCTGCCATCTTTGTAACCATCTGTCAAACAGCTGCAGGAACCCATTGGACACCACTTTTTTTTCTCTTCACCACATTAACCAAGCCCAGATCCCTCACCCTCTTCACAACACATGTATGGTCCGTGCCCTTAAACACCCTGGCAGTCCTCCAAGACTCCTCAAGAAAGGAGATCTTTGAGATCCCCTCAAGTTCATCTGCATCCCTCTTGAACTGAAATGGTCCCACACCAGATCCATTACTCCAGGTGTAACCTTGTCAAGAACCCCTGCCCGCAGAGAGGAACAGCAGCTTCCTTTGACTTGCAGCCGTGTTCATCACTTCACTCTAAGGTAACCTAGTACAACATGTATCTTCACTTGTTACAAGAGATCACTGTTGGCTCATACTCATAACAGTATCCAACTTAATTCCCAAGTCCTTAACAACAGACTCTGGGTTGCTAGTACTTCCTGGTCCATACTAGATGTAAAAATTTATCCTTCTTGAATCTCTTGGAGTCAAACCTAAAGTTCATAAAGCTTGATCTGGATTGCAATTCTAGCTTGTATCACAGCAGCCATTTGAGAGTGAACACTGTTCATCACCTAAGTCACTGATGAATGCGTGAAACAATACAGATGCCAGCATTTACTTTGCAGTACTCGCTCGTTACCTGATATCAAATCATTTATTACTTTGCCACTTGACAACTTTCAATTCACTTAACAGTCCATTCACCTACCTTGTATTTCTTCAGCTTCCAAAGAAGATTCTTTACAGAGACACTATCAAAAGACTTACTAAAGTCAAGGAATATTACATCCCTTGTTCTCCCTTTATCCACATTCACAGTCATATCATCATAGAAAGTAATTACATTTATGAAGCACAATTTGTTCTTATTTACAAGTACCAAATACTCCCAACCACCATCTTGTCCTTCATAGGCTTGGAAATGGATTCCAAGGAAACATGCCACATGATCTTTCCAGCAACTGAAGTGAGGCTAATGAGTCTACAGTTCCTGGTTATCCTTCTTGCTTCTTCTAGAACTGTATGCAAGGCTAGTTTTCTTCCAAGCACCAGCAATCTTCCCATAAATTTGAATATCTACAGTGGGTTGACCCCGGCTAGATACTAGGTGCCCACCCAAAGCCACTCTGTCATTCCCCTCCTCAACTGGACAAGGGAAAGAAAATATAACAAAAGACTCATGAGCTGAGATTAGGACAGGGAGAGTTCACTCACTAACTACTGTCATGGGCAAAACAGATTTGACTTGAGGAAAGTAATTGAATTTATTACCAATCAAAATCAGAGTAGAATAATGAGAAGTAAAACAAATCTTAAAAATACCACCCCGCCCCCCAAACTCTCCTTCCTTCCTGGGCTCTACCTCCTCCACACCAGTGGTGCAGGGAGATGGAGAATGGGGGTTACAGTCAGTTCATCACACCTTATTTGTGCTGCTTCCTCCTCAGAGGAGTCCTTCCCCTGCTCCAGTGCAGGGTTCCTCCCACAGAAGGTAGTCCTCCATGGACTTGTCCAACATAAGTCCTCCCTGCGTGCTACAGTATACTTCCTTTGGAGCTGCTCTAGTGTGAAACCTTTTTTTCATGGGGTGTAGTCCTTCAGGAAAAGGCTGCTCCAGTGTGAGACCCCCACAGGGTCACAAGACCTACCAGGAAACCTACTCCAGCAGGTCTCTGCTGACCTTCTCTCCACAGGTCTACCAGCAGCCTGCTCTGGTGTAGGCTTCCCCCAGGGTCACCACTTCCTTTCAGGCATCCACCTGTGTGTGTCTCCTCCATGGGCTGCAGGTGGATCTCTGCACCCCTGCTGATCCCCATGGGCTGCCAAGAAACAGCCCGGCTCAGTAGGTCTCCAGGGGAATCTCCTCTCTGGAGTGTAAAGCAACGCTTTCTCCTCCTTCTCCACTGACCTTGGTGCCTGCAGGGCTGTTCCTCTCACATATTCTCACCCAGCTCTTCTCTGGCCACAGTTACTCCTGTGCAATGAGTCTCTTTTCCTTCCCCATCTTAAACATGGTTTCACTGAGGTGCAACTACCATTGCTGATGAGCTCAGCCTTGGCCAGTGGCAGGTCCATCCTGGAGCTGGCTGGCATTGGCTCTGTTGGACAGGGAGAAAGCTGCTGGCAGCTTCTCACAGATGCTACCCCTGTAGACCCTGCCACTATCAGAGCCTTGTCACGCAAACCCAATACGTTATCAAAGGAGCACCTGGTCTGGACATCTGCTGCCCCTTACCTTCCCTGACTATGCCAGCTATGCTAGGGAAAAGACTGTAAAGTACTTCTTACACTCCTTTTCACAAGTCCGACTTCTTAAAAAAAACCCCGAAACCCAACAACTCACACAGATTAGAAGTTGCCATATTTACACAAGAACAATGAGGAAAAATCAAATTGTAAATTGCCTCGTTCTACTCGACAACGTTGGGGTTATTTAATTAAGAACACCACAAATAGAACCTCGAGAACAACGATAAAATGTGAAGATTATTCCTTTTGTGGCGCTTACCTGCTGTACGAGACACGCTGCCCACATAGCGCACAGTCCCATAGTCGGTGCCACAGGAGAGCCGCCGACCCAGCGCATCGGGAGGCACCCCGGCAGCCATCCCGGGACAGCTGGAGTCCGGGCTCCTCCCCGACCTGCAGGGACAGGAGAAACGCCCTTAACACACGCGCGCAAGCCGCTGCTCTCACAACGCCCCTACCTTGAGCTGCTCTTTTTCCGCCCGGCTGCACGCCGGACTCCCTCCCAGCGCTCCCCCCTGCCCCTGGCACACCCCGTCCGGCTCCCCGCTCCCGGAGCAGCTTCCTCTGGCGCTGCTCTCAGCCCCCGGCCCCCACGCGCGCGGGGCCGCGGGGCGCAGCTCACGCACCATCGGGGGCGCCCCTCTGCCCCACTTCCGCCCTGCACCGCCCGGCACCGGCCGCCCCGCCCCGCCGGCGCTCTCAGCGCGCTCCTATTGGCCGCGAGCCCCGCCACCGCCCTGCCCTGGCTCGCTATTGGCCCATCCCCGCCTTCTACCCTGCTCAAGTCACCGCCTTCGGGGTCAAAGCGGCCCGGGGCGTCGCCGCCGTAGAGCCTTCTGGGTAATGCAGTTCGTCGAGGCTGCCCAGCGGCGCGGGCTTGCCAACCTTGGACTACAGCTCCCAGAATGCCGCGGGGTGAGAGGCGGGCGCTCTGATTGGGCGAGCCGGCCCCGCGGGGCAGTGCCGGGAAGGGAGGCAGCGGGAGGCCGCTCGCCCGCTTGCCGGGGTGTCCCGCCCGTCCCCGGGACTCGCGCCTCCCTGGGAATAGCCGCAGACTTGCTGTGGGCTGTGAGGAGGGAGCAAAGATGCCCGGGGGAGCGCCTCCGTGCTGTAAAGCAGCGCCCGGTGAGCAAAGCCCTGCGGCACCGGTGAACCGACGCCGAGTAAGAGATGGTTCCGAGTCCGTAACTCAAGGCTGGGGCGCTCTCCCGGGAGCCGCGGCTGAAGAGAACGTGGGCGAGTCGCTGAGCAGTAGAGCTCCCCAGAGCACCCCCAGGCCAGGGGAACTCCCACGCAGTTGCATTCCCCTGTACGCTGCTACATTTGTTGCTGCATTTATTTCAATATTCAGTATTTGGGGAAAATATCCCCAAGACCTATAATGATTAGCGAACACAACATCTAAAAGAAAAAAAAAAAACCAAACCCGATGTGTCCACTGTGCGTAGATAAACAGAAAAAAATGAAAGACCTGACGGTGTTCTAGTACCAGTTGGTCAGGAACAGAAATTTAGTAAGAGCTCTTCAGTTTGATAGAGATAGGTATGGCAAGATCTAATAGCTGCGGTTATAAGAATCAAAGTATCCTAATCGATGTTTTTCACATTTGTTAATCTCTTGTGTTTCATAGTTCAATGGCTCATACCAGCTTAAAGCAAACAATATCATTTGAATGTTGGCACCACAAAGACTGGAACAATCAGGACAGTAAATAATCAAGCAGCTCTTTCAGGCCTATGCCTCCATTACATTAAATCTGTCCGTTCTTTTGGCAGGCAGCAGATTATTAGTCTTTACTCTGAGTCTGTGATACCTATACCTGATTTCTGTAGTCAGTATTTGGTAACACTAGTACATTCCAATCAAAATAATCTGGATAATGTGTATATTCTTTAGCATGCTGAGAGCTTGCATCTTCAAGTAACAGGCTTCAAGGGTATGCTGTACTGTCTTGCATAAAGCAGCTGCTCCCCCCGAAAGGACAATCCAGTGAAGATGTCTGTGCCTTTATCTCATAGCCCTCCTTTGCCATAGGTAATGTGTTATTTCAGGCCAACTAATAGCATTGCGGGAAAAAAATAGATACCCTAGTCCTTCTTCCACATCTTTGGTGGTGGTGTTGTCTCATCTGGGTTCCTAAGCCCTCTCATCTCCCACAGAGGGCACTCTTGGAACGATCTGTTCTGGTTTCAAACCATGCTGAAGCTACATGGATAGTGGTACAAGTGATGGCAGTAAGACCTTTTGCTCTCCTTTTCTGACTCCTCCACTCTTCCCAAGGTCAAAGCTGAGAGCATGCTCCACTTTGTGTGCTGCCTGACAGGAAAGGTGCTGAAAACAAGAAAATACTTTTTGTGATCTTTCTGACCCCCGCTGCCAGTTTTATCCCTAGTTTGACATGTAATCCATCCATTCTCAGAGTCTACATGCCTGTTGTCAAATTTATGTATTCAGTATTTCTAAAATGATAAGGAGAATAGCATAACTTACTGTTTATTCTTTCTATTTCTTTGCACTTCTTGTTTCAGTGTTGTAATCAACAAATAGCCATAATTCATGCTCTGTACTTGACAACGAACAGGACAGTCCCAATGCCAATGAAACAACTAGACCAATTTAACACTTTCACCTCATTACCTCAAATTACTACTTCAGCACTTTATAAGCCCTTAAGTAAAAATGGATTTAGCTTCTGAATTTGTTGAACATCCACGCTGGTTGGTGTACAAGATAAGATATTAGGCTTATAGCACAGTTTTTACCTTTCTTTGAATAGCAATGACAGTTCCTCCCATCTGGCTTTTACTTTGACCTGTACACTTCATCCTACCCCCAAAAAGAAAGCAGTTATCTACAGGTTCTTCAGCCGAAACAACAGAAAAACTGTTGGAGTTAGTTCCATGCTTCATATACTAACTCTGCAATTATAGGAAACTCCACTTTTAAAGAACTTTGGGGGTTTTTTCCTTGCAAACCTTTTTTCCCCCTCCAATCAGTTCACACAGGCTTGGTGTCAGTCTGGTTTTAATAACTTCAGTCAGTGAAAGGTTATGCCTCTCTCAGCCAACAGAAGTTCTCTGCAGAGTAACATAGACTGCAAGAGAACAGGACAGTTTTTATGTATTTCAAAATACATAAACAAAATGTATGCATTTGCCATTTTACATACTTCAGTAATTACTTTACTGAGTGATTAAGTAACTCACACTATATGCTCTAGAAATAGCAACTGAAACACTGTGAAGAGAATGAAAATGACCCACTGTGCTCAAGAGATGATGCAGCTGCTTAACTGTCAGCATGTAATTCATATACCAATGAACAGAACATTTTCCTGGAGTTCAAAAGCAGAAAATTATCTATGATTTCCCTTCACCTCAGAGTTAGCCTTCTACACAAATTCATGTCAGGCTTTGTAGTGCTTTCCCTGGAAGTGTCATGTTAGGCCTTCCTGGTGTATCTCCCATGGTTCTCTATACTGTACTAAACAGAGATGATCAGTAAATACCTTTTCAGTAGGTTGAGAACTTACTTGTTCCATAGGGTACACAGGTGAGGAACACTCTCAGGGATAATGTGGTTTAACCCGCATCTTTATTAGAAGTTTTGCAGATTATATGCTTGAAGTGAGTTAATGAATCATGGATTATTCCTAGCCACACCTCACAAGGTGCCTCTGAAGTAATTTTAAAATAAGTGCTGCAGAAAAAGTTGAACACAGATGCTCAGCTAGGATAAAAGTTATTCAGGAAGGATGTTAACGTGAGGTAGCAATCAACTCAAACAGGCACATGGCAGATTATGTTTCCCTGACTTCAAGAACAGAAAAATTGTTAAGAGAAAGAAAAATAGAGTAATGAAACAATGTACTCTGTTTTATCTGTACCTTTAATCAAAATCTTTAGATGATATATGCAAGTTACATAAATAATTATCAGAATAAATAACTTTTAACTTAAGTATCTCTCACAGTCTATTTGGAAAGCAAGAAGGGAAGCTCAGAGAAACTAAACACACACTTAAGCCTTTCCTAACAAAGTCAAATAAATTCTGTAAAACAAGGTGAAATTACATGAGGCAGCCTCAGGAGGCAAAAAATGGGTTTTCTTATTCTCTCAAATCCTTTCCCTGGCCTTTGTCCACCTGCCAGCTCTGACATTCATCAGGCTCTTGCTGAGTGGGATAATTCATTAACCTGGACAAAAATTAACTTCTCTCCCTCAGGGCTAGTGAGTTAAGTTCATTCATAAAAAGACCTAACAGGCATTACCAGTAAAGCAAAATGGGTCTTGAAAGCAAACAGGTAGGGCAGGGAAAGTAGCTCAAGCTACATGAGACAAAAATAATTCATGGTAATATAAAATGCTACAGGCTTTAGCTTCCTGGAAAAAAAGTTTCAGGCATTTCGAGATTGCAGAAAATCTTGGATTAATCTTGGATTACTTCTGTGACGGCAAATGATGAGTCAAGATTCAATATTCTGAAAGCAGACCCAGACTATTTTGTTTGTCCAGGATCAAAAACAAGTTTGATGGTATTATGTGTGCTTGGTATTAACAGCAGAATAGAAATATAGCTGAAAGAAGAATTACAGTGGAAGTACTGAGCAAATAATACAAAGAACATAGTAAATACCAAACGTAAAATGTAAAATGATTAAGACGAGACAAAGAGGAGCAACAGATACCCATACGGCTCTTGCACATGAATAAAAGCCTGGCCCAATTCAATGATAAAGGTGTATTTAAGTTCAAACCAGTTTCACATGAGAAATGCAAACCTCCCACACAAACCTCACAAATCCCACATTTTTATACCTTGCTAGCATTTTAACAATAACTGAGGAAAACAGTCATTAATATAGGAAATTTCCATAGCACATGCAGTCAGATTAGCAGAATTAACAAAAAAGCAGAAGCATAAAGAAATGACAACAGTTTCTTTCCCATTAACATTTTTAGGTTGTTTGTATCAACAACTGGCTGATACATACAAAGTTGCTCTGAGTGGGTACCTGAAAAGCCTGAGTTCAAAAGAAGCAAGCTATCTCCTCAGGAAGGTCTTGAAATGATGCAGTTTTCATCATAATTGATGGGGTAAACATCAGCCTTTGAAAAATCAAAGACAAATGTCCCATCCAATGGCTGGCTACTCTAAGACAGGTGACAGCATTCATTTACATCCAAGCAAGCACACAATCAGAAAACAGACTGAGGTAGAGGGAATGCTCCAGACAGATGAGTATTTGCATTTCTTTTAATGTGAACTGCAAGAACTAAACCCCCAAGAAATGCGTGAAAAACCTGATCAAAATAGAACGTGTTGGCAATGGTACGAAGATAAGGGGAACAATTCTGGCTCAAGGGAGACTGACACTGAAACCGGCATCCCCTTGGTTTCCCCGAGGGCACCTCCACTTGCAACTCAGATTTCCATTCTACAACAGTGCATATCTTATGAAGATCAGGAAAAATCCCTGCTCCCTGTGTTGTGGGAGGCATAGCAACAGAGAGGGGCACTCACACAACTAACTAATTCTGCAGTCACAAGAACTCCCATGCTGCTTTAAAGAAGGGTTTTTCCTAACACAGCTTAATCTCAGGAGCCTGTACCAGTGATAACATTGGAGAATATTGATAAGAATGCACAGACTCATCTTATGGCACCAAATATAAAATCTACCTTGATTAATGGACATCATTACTACTGACATTTAGTACTTTAACATGCTCTACCAGCTTAACAGGTGAAGGGGAAATATCCCAACCTCTTCCAACTCCTGAATACATCAAGAAAAGCTCTCCCAATCCTGTTTATCCTAACCAAAGTGAAGAGCAACAATGCTCTGCTTCTGGGCCTTTTCAGATATACCTTCAGAATATGCTTTGAATACTGGCATCAAACGCCTCGAAGGCAGAAGAGTAAGACAGAGCTGCATGGTCTCTTGTAACCTGGAAAAAGAAAGCTGGACCAACTTTTCCCTTCTTACACATTTGTGGTTTAAATGGCCTGCAACTGGAAAACATTCATGTACCTACCCCTAATGAAGGCACATGCTACAAGATACAGAATTAGAATAAATACTGGGGTGAATTGCCAGAATGAAACAAAGGAGCAATGATATAGCAGAAATCTCAGATGATAGAAAAGCTTTCTACAAAAAGAAAAGCTACCTCATTATGAAAGTTTGATTACATGAAACTGTTTACATCCAGCAACAGAACAGAAATGAAATGGCACTAAGTGCACTTTGCATTGTGTTGCAGTTACAATATCCTAACAGGCACAAGGATACATTTCACAGTAAGACTAGGAGATTCTCCTGACAACAATAATCTTTTCAGTGCTTTCCCCTATTAAACATTAACTGCAACAGCGCTTAGAAACACCCAAGACATGGCACAAAATAAATGTAATTTGCTGCAGATAGTATTTTCACATAACACGATAAAAATTTACAGGCTTACTAAGTACTGCAAGTTATGCAAAAGGAATTACAGTTCTCTTTCATTAACATTAAAGACACCTTTCACCAACTTTAAGCTATTCAGTCCTGGCAACCAGGTCCATTCAGTGAAAAGCCTATTATTCTGTGCCTAATCAGACAAAGGTTTCTCCTCAGCATGCAGATAAAAGGGGTAGGCTATCATCCATAACTACATAATATTTCTGACAGAAAGCAGTCATCCTCAATTTTGCCATGTTTGATCACTTTCAGAAGGATATTAAGGCTGCCCAGGGAAGACATTACAGCAACCTTCTTCAGTTAGTTTTCTCAGTGGGTTGAGATCATAGCTCTCCCTGTTTTCCAGGTACAGTAAATGAACACCTGCATAAAACTATCCTTTAGCCATCAGAAGCCCAGTACCTCTATCCATTTCAGAGTACACTTGAGCTAACACCACAGCTTATAGCACCAGTCCTACCTTTGATCCAAACCGTTACCTTGCTACCCCAAAGCAAAGCTTAATATACCTGTGAATACTAAGGGAACTGAACCTGGTTAAAGCCAGCCCAGCCAAGAAAAAACCAAACATCTCTGCTTACATTCTATTAACCTTTTTCTTTCTATATATTTTTATATATATATATTTTTTATACTTATACTTATATATATTTATACTTATATATATTTATACATATATATATATATATATATATCTATATCTATATATATCTCTCTGAGCAGATAACTTTGTTACTTATCAGCCCCACCCCTAAATCTTGCTCTCAGTCCCAGTTCTATTTTGGTATGTCTATAATTTTAAAGCTCTATTTAAGCAATTAACAAAACTGAAGTGGTATTGTAGCTTGTAAAACAAGATACTGCACTTTGTTTTAACAAAAGAATTACAGCTCTTGTCTCTTTGGAGAGATCTAGAACATGCCTCCAGACAGCAATTCAGAACAGGAATGAAGTATGAATTATGAATAAAGTCTTTGAGAAGCCCCTCAATTATAAGCACAGATAAAAGAGACCTGCACCAGTTACGGTATCCTAAAGTTACCTGGCAGGAATCCTTTTCCATTTCTAACAGCAGCTCATTATGTTGCTAATTACAGTTACATATATGAGCTCTAATGCATAGATTTAAGTTTCTGGCTACAGAATGACAATTTCAAAATCTAAAACCAGGTGCGCAAAATTACTCACTGCAGAGCTGGAATCAGGAGCAAATTTACACTTTGCTGATGTGATGAAATCTTTTCTCTAAGGTACTTCAAAATCTTTATAAAGTCACAATTTCAGACTAAGCATGTCTTATTTTCATATGAAATAATATCTTTCACAATTGACTTTCCCCTGAAAATATCCACAGAAACTGGATAGGATATTCACCCTAGGACATAATAAACTGATCCACCTGATCTTCACAAGTCAAACTTAGAAATATCACACAACAATTTTATGCGCATTGTGGTTGCAAGTATCTTTTGTTTTTTAACACACATTTTGGTTTACAAGAGCATTGTTTAAAATGCACAACACACACATGTCAACCTGATTTAATTTAACACAGAATTTCAACCAGAATCCTATCATAGCCTGGTTAGGGGCCCGAGAATTTTACGTATGAAATAATGCCTGTGATTGTGTAAAGACTATTACATTTAGATTCAAAACTTGTTTTAGTTCAAGTACATCTGCTTTAACAAAACCAACTGTAAGCAGTTACAGTTAAGACTTCAGAGATAATAGGGTATATATTTCAAAACTCAATGACAAGTTTATTTTCAACAGTAATTTTTGCAACACAGCTACAAGAGAAAATTTTACATGAGACTGATTATCACACCTCTCCATCTGGTTATTTTCCAATTTTAAAAAGAGTTTTAATCCACACCCGGAAGTTAATTTTTTAATTTTCAATTTCTTTGAACATTTTGCTCAGCTGTTGAACTAGTGCTACAAGCTCAGGGTTTCCCCCAAGCGATTCAATTTGTTTATAAGCTTCAGATTCAAGCTCTTTCAATGTATTCCGAGTGTACTCAAAGGAACCAACATTTTCAAGGTAATGTACACAGTATTTTTTTATATCTATGTTCTCCGTCCTTTGACGTAAAATGTTTTGCACCTGAGTACTTTCAGGTCTTGACCAAATTGCATGAATGGTTGGGAATGAGAACTTGCCCTCGGTTAAGTCTTCACAAAAACTCTTGTTCTCACTATATTCTTTGGAGTGCAAGTTGGCATAGTCATCTCTTATTTGGAAGAAGAGACCAAGTGTGTTAAGCAGAGGCTTTAAGTCTTTTTTATAATTTGAGAACAGCTGCATGAGGCCTACAGCTAATCCAAAGAGACCACCTGTCTTTTGCAGTACCATAGCTTTATACTCAGCCTCCGTAGGACAGGTGTAAGTATCCCTCCAGTAAATATCCAAGCCTTGACCTTTATGGAGTTCCAGAAGTTGACGGGTAAAAACTTTAACAGCATCCGGATGATCAAGGGTTAAAACCTTCTCTAAGCCAAGAAAATAAACATAATTAGCACAGTTGATTACAGATGGAATTCCATAGATACTGTGTGCCACTGGAAAGCCCCGTCGTAGCTTTGAGTTATCTTCGATATCATCCACAAGTAGGCTTGCATTGTGCAACATCTCTGTCACTTCAATGATAACCTATCACAAGAAGAGAACATTGTTAAGTCTGTTACTGTAATTTAACTGTGAGTTTTGCAAGACTATATTTAAAATGGATAATGTTTTAAAGAACTATATTCTCTATCACTGAGGTTCCTCTTTAGACAACTTGCTTTTACTGTTAGTACAGATTTATGATTCTCATCATCATCCAGTTTGCTGTAAGTCCTAGATCATAGAGTCTTTTGTGCAATGTTTTCAGATTCAAAGTTAACTTACTCCCTGAAGTGCTTCCACTTGTGTGCTCCTCTTCACTGTTGCTACAGTTCTAAAACATGCCATTGTCTAGGAGTCATACAGTAACGGTTATTAGAAACATGACTAGGGGAAAAAAAAATAAACACAGTGTTTTGAAATGTTTAGATTTACAAATCTGAAATCTCCCTAAGTCAGTTCTTGAGAGTGTCAGGTATCATCCATTACCACATTTCTCTTGTGAACCTTGTTTTGATAAGTGGAGAGAGAGTTCATCTGTCTTTTCCCACACTTTGTGTGGTTATACTCAGTACTGAGCTCTTAAAGGACAGACTATTCCCTCTGAAACATCATTTGGAAACTTCTTGGCAGAAAGACAACAGCTACAATTTCTTTTGGGAAGCTTCCTACACACTGCTTGTTACTAGGTGGACCGACATCACACACCACCTGAGGTGTGCAATAAACCCTTCACAACATCAGGCTTGTAGCTGACTACATTTGAATAGAACAGAACCTTAACAACAAAAAATGAAGTCTTAACACCATACACTGCTTTTATTCCACAGCTGCTGTGCAAGCAACAGGTATATTCAGCACCTGCTTAAATAGAAATAAATTTAAGCATGTAAAACTGCACACTGTATAAACTCACTGCAAAACAGATCTGATTAAGATATGATTTTAAAGCTAATGAACCAATTACACTCGTTAGCTACAAACATTGGATTCAGTCAACATTCATCAAAACAACTGTTAAAAAATACCAAGACCATCATAAAATGGCAGCAAATACCTAGCATGGTCCTGTTTGGTGGGTGCTGAAAGACAAAACAAGGACTTTGCTGTAAGCATTTTCTTGAGCACCAAGCCACCTGGTGTTCAGTGAACATTGTTCCAAAGATTAAAACTCAAACCCCAGCAATTTAATCCCTTTTCTGAGATACGACTGCAAGAACAACCTACTTAAGCACTCATGAAATCAAAGGATAGAGTACTTACTGAAGGCAACTTTACACACCTATTTGTTTGAATATTCTTTTGGTCCATTATCTCATTCTCAGTACTATCGGGAAAGTTTCCCTGTGTTGTGTAAATTAATTGGATAAATGTATTCTAGTATTTTTCTTGCTAACCTGTTTCATATAACTGTCAGTTTCATGACCTCTTGCAACTTCCATACACTTAAGATTTAAAGGAAACAGTGTTTCATGACTCTGTGTTTCTATCAAATTATCTGGCAGACTTAAGACAGTGTCAAAAATGCTTCAAAGGTGAAAGAAAGGAGTGAAACCATTCAGATGTCAGAAAAAGCTTATTTTAGAAGAAGTAGCCTGAAAAAATTAAAAGACTGGTCTCCATTATGAAAGCTGAAGATCTAGTACAGAGTGCTATGTTTTCTTACAACCTAAATCTATCTAATCAGTACCTGCTGCACTATCACTCCAACACACAGATTTCTTCTACCTCCTTATCTGCAATAGCTTTAAAATTTGCTTAACTCTTGCTAGGCCGTTTCAGTGCCTTCTCAGAAGAAAGTTCACCTGACAAACCCAGTGTTCTCTGATTCAACAAGTTGAAGTGTCTCAGTGCAGCACCAAATGGGAACCAGAAATTCAGTAAGTGTTGGGGGGAAGAGATCACTTGGCTGGGGCAAAAGGTGAAACAGTGGCAGTTAATAGTAAAATTAACTACCAAGGAACAGTAGCCTCAGTTGTATAACCTAAATAAACTACACAAAGACAAATAATCTAAGGTAAGAAAAAAGTCCCAGAACTCAAATTTTTAATAAAAGAAATACAAATAGCTGGAAATTAAACGGGCTGTTAGACACAGGGGATATCTTAAGAAGATTATGAGAGATGTCAAAAAGATGACCGGGGTGGTCCTCCAGACTTCAACCATCTTTAGTTATTAAAATTAGTATAAGAATGCACAAAAGCTGTAATTGGGTCACAATGAAGACTAAAAGATGACAGGGTCTTGTTTTTTCCTCCTATTACAAACAACTTGAGTAGTAAAGGAGACATTAAAGCATTGGTTTTCTTCATAAAGATAAAATAAGTGGTCCAAGTTTTCAACAGCATTTACATCATCAGTTTAAAGCGACAGAACTGGTAACTTCTGCTCACACAGAGGCACTGCAGCTTTCGTTTACTACAGCACTAAGCAAAAATGGACCACACTGTCATGGGTGCTCAGCAAAAGGGCAGGAGGCGACAGTCAGATTGCAACATAAAAAAATCCTAGTTGAATAGAATGGAAGGGTTTGTTATAATGAAAGGGGTTCAGCATGAGAATACAGACCCTGGGAAGCTGCAGAAATGCCATCACTAGATTTTCAAAACCCAACAAGGCTCCCAGAAGCCTAAAGCAGCTACAGAACAAGCTCTGCTTTAAGCACAGGGTTGTCCTAGATAACTTCCAGAGGCTTCTTCCAATCTGAATCCTGATCTGTGATCCTAGACTAGACCCATACATACAATACACAGGTTGCTATATTATATGTTTTATTTGGATATTTGTCTGAGCACAAAGGATGTGTCCAGCTGAAAGAAAGAATAAATTTTGCTACAGAGTTACACAGACAGGCTGAAAAGTTATAGATTATGAAATGCAGCCTCTTAAACCATTTAAATCACTTTGCTACTTGAGAGCTATGAAGTGTCACTCTTAAGCCACCCTGAAAGTGACTCCTTCACACACTCTAAAGATACTTCTGCCAACAATTAATGAAATTAACAAAGGACCAGCTGGGTGTCAAAAGCCACAACCAATTATATTAATTCCTTACATTGTCTTGGACTGAAAATATTTTGCACACTCTGTACGCAGTTTAGCAAAACTGCAGTCTAACCTAAAAAAGAGGATAATTTTTCATTTGACAAGCCACAGAGTTGAAATACACAGCCATGTATCTTGCACACTTTGTCCAAGAGAGAAGCAAATGAAAATTCCTAGATAATGCTTCTCATTAGAAAGCAAGGACTGTAGACTATATCATGTACCCCTCTCAGTTTTAGGTTTGTAAAGTTGATTTAATTGCTGTCTTTGATATTCTTGTATCAAAATCTTACAATTTTATTTTCAAACACTGTATTTGTGAAGTCTACAAGGTAAGTGTGTTGCCTCTTTTGTAAGTCATTAAAAACCCAGTGTTAATAACTGAGTTACGTTATGTGGGTAACAATGATAGCTGCTTATCTCCAGCCTCAAAGGTTGAACACACTTGGAAAGAAGTAACTATTCTAGTAAGACACGGAAGTAATTTCTTTAGTGTTGCATCACAGTAAAAGCTGTGCACTGAAGTTGTTTCCCTGAAAGTGTACTGTATATTCAGAAATTAGTGCATTTAAGATTTCTGATAATTTATGCTATGTAAGAGAATCATCTGTCACCAGTAGTCTTGGAAGAAAGATAACAATCTTTTAAAAATAATTAGCCAGTACCTGTATTTTATCTTCCGGAACATTCAGCCAGTGATTAAAGGCCTGTGACAGTTTGGTTCTCACTTGCTTACCTACAATAAAAATATTACAGGCATTTATAAAAATAACAAAGTTCATTATTAGGCACAACAGTTTGTCTTAACAACTATAGCTGATTTGAGACCTGATTATAAAAACTGATCAGTGTGATGACACAAAAGTGGAAAATATATCCGTGCATGGCTTGTTTCCTCATTGAATAAACATCAACGAGCAGCAGTTTCAGTTTTAAACACTTCACAGGAATATGCAAAGCACATATTTACAGGTTACTACATTTAGTCTTCACAATTGAATTAGTAAGGGATCCTGAGCATGTTGGTAGCCTGTACAGATCAGCTCGTTTGCAAGGCATGTTAATTTTGAGATTAAAAAGTTTCAATTATGATTCATTATTAGTTGAAAGTATGAGTATTTATTGAATATCTATTTCTCTCAAGTTTTAGGTCTTTCTCCTGTAGTATTATTCTTCACTTGCTACTGTGACTTTGTAAAATAGGAAAGTGACATTTCATATACTTACTTCATAACTCTAAACAAAAATCTGAACAGAACATTCTAAACAAAACAGAAATTTCCAAGAGTTCAGATATTTATCTTATACCCAAGAAATCTACCTATAAATAGAATTTGGTCTGCTCTGGTAAAATCTGCTTTGTTGGAGCCAGGCAGTCACCCTGTTTCACAGGAAAGAAAGACAACATCAAGTTTCGTGTTAAAACAAGCTGTTCTATTCAATCCAGATACTTTCTACATGACAGAGTGAATTTCAATACAAGTTAACCTTATGCCTATACATTATCGATGCCTGCTTTCTTCAGTAATATGCTAGTTTTCATGTGCAAATACCCATTCAGCATCTAGTCAAGTTCAATATGAAAGAAAGTACATACATACAAGTATATCCACACTGAGACAGTTCTGGTCTGAACTTTGAGACGCTCAGCTATGCATAATATCTTGGAATAACCGCAAGACAGGTTTACAAAAACAGCTCCGCATATACAGCTCACAAACAAGCATTTGGAAAATGCTTTAAATAAACTTCAAAGCAGTGCAACATAGACACCCATGGAACCCATATTACTTGACTCAAGATGTACTGAGACGTAACTGAGATATTCTGCAATGCTAGTCCTCATGTTGATAATTCCATCTTGCCCATAGCACCAAAGAAATGTCAACATTGAATCTCTCCCTAAGGCTTCTCTATGACTGTATAACCAGCATATACAGAACAAAATAAAAAAAATGGGTAAATTCACCTGCAGTGATAGACCCTGGAGAAACTGGACTGAGAATTTTTCCCCTTCTAATTAAGTCACCACCAGGTAAGCAATAGCTTTGTGGGCTGAGCTCTTGTAGCAAGGGTGATAACCTTCCTCCCTGGATCAGAGGTCTGCAATTTTTGTCTCAGTTCTCAAAGATTTCCACTGCTTCCTGTCACCACCATCTTTTGGTTTTCACTAGACAAGATTAACAAAATGGTCCTCTTTTTCCCCCCAGCAGCTCTGTCCTCTGCTTCTGCCACATGTGAACAGGCATTCTTACCTGGACATACACTGTCATTGGCTTATTTTCTCCATTTTTGCTGTCTGTGTTCAGTTTTAAACACTAATACTTTTCTGCAGAAGGGAAGGATTGTTCTGTCTCTGCTTGAGAATAACTGTTACAAACATCTGCCAAACTGTATGGCTCACCAGTTAAGGATTAACAAGTATTTCACTACATTCATAAAGAAAACCAGTCAGATACAATAACATATTAAGGAACTGTACCTTATCTATAGCTGTTTATTCTCTTCTAAATTACTTGGATACAGACAACGTCTCCTTTTTTTTTTAATAACAGGCAGCTAGTTCTGTTTTTCTGAATGTGTTTCCTAGAAAATACACTTAAAGAATGCTGGGTGTTCAGCAAGAAGCATTATTTCATCATGAGGAACTTGACTACTAGCACGCACTCTAAATGGATTAGTAACATTCACAAAGGATTAAGCCACTTCAGTTCCTTAGTACAGACAGCATTTGAATTGTTAGACTTGTCTATCCTGACTAGCAAGGCTTCTTAGACACTGACTATTCAAGGAAAAAACACTACCTGTATAGTGAAGCATTTATCTTTCCTTTTATAGGTGCAGATTTGCTCATCTTCTAAAGGAACATTATTGCTACATAAATGCTATTTTATCTGATTCTGAAGTCAATCTTACCTGGTCGGTGTGATAGTACAGCAATTTTCTGTATGCACAATTTATGCCTGCAGCATAAATGCTGTGATGGCAAAAGACCAAACCCCTCTAATACTGGTCTCTAAAGCCTAGATGCAGAAAGACTCCATTCCTTGCCACACTCCTCCTCTCCCCAAACTAGACAAGACAACAACACAGGAACACTAGGACAAAATTAAAAGGAGCATTGCCAGAATTATCCAGTTTCTTCACTGTCACATTTCACCGCTCCGTTAATTATTCTAAGTGGGCTATTGTAAAATTGAAGAATAGGGGTCTAACATCCAAAATTAGAAGCTCTACCTACTGTATAGAGCTATGATAATAGACATTACTGCACCAAGCTTTTATCAAAGCTCTGTTAAATGCATTCTGTTTTATCTGCCTAAGATCCCAAATTATTACCCAAATCAAACAGCAACTATGAAAAGCTTTTCTCCTTAGTAGTGCTAGGTGGAAAAGGTGAGAAAAATAGTCAGAAATTCCTTCTACAGCTAAGAATGTTAAAGCTTTATCCTTAAAACAAAAACCAAGTTAGATTAAAGATATTGTACTGAGGACATTTCCTCCACCTCTTCAGATGAGATGCTTCCCATCTAAAGATAAAAAAAAGGAAAAAAACCAGCCAACTTACTCTTTATATACACACTTGTTCTTGTGACAGGGCACAGACCCCAAAACTACAGACCTCCATTCTGGACAGGCTCCTGGTTAGCATTGCTTCACTCTTGCTGTGTTAAAATAACCATAAATTATGCCCTTAAGGCAGCACCCTGCTTACAGAGAGGGTACATGAAAGGGCTAGAACAGCATGGGAAAGAGCAGGGGGACTATTAACCTAGCCCCCATTAGAGCTAACTCAACTCATTAGCCCAGCAGAGAACTCAGCTTTTTGCTAGGTTAGCTTTCTGCCAGCTTTATGTACTGAGTCAGCTTATACAGTGGATCTGCCACAATCAGTACAGGGTGAACAGCAGATGCTGAGGACCAGGAGAAGGGGCACTGCCCTTCTGGAGGAAGAAAGCTCTTGTATTACCTCAGCTGTATTGTACACTTGCACATTCAGCTGCATCCTTTGATGGATTAAAACTAAATGGATAAAGTCCCCAAGTAGACCTCTCCAAGCAGCGACAAGAACACTACAAACAGCATAACTGAACTGCAGGAAGACAAGCAGAGAGCAGGCACATACACTTTTAACCTGGGCAGCCACTTGTGACTGATTAAGGTCACTGACAGAATTCTCTAGCATAACTCGTCTGTTCAAAATAGGGTTAACTAATCCGGGGCTGTGATCCTGATTTTTGCCTTGTTCCTTCTCACAATCCTGAATGCCACTATCACATGGTCACTGCAACTAAGGTTGCCTCCAGTCTTAATGTCCTAACCAATTCTTCCTTTTCTTTAAGTGGAAGTCCAGCATAATGCCTTCCTTCATCAGCTCCTTGATCACCTGTGTTAGCAAGAGGTCACCAATTCATTCCAGAAACCTCCTGGACTGCCCGTGTCCTGCTGTGATGCTTCTTCTACAACACATTGAGGTAACTGAAGTCTCTCATAAGAATCAGGGCCTGTAAATATGAAGCATCTTGCAGTTGTCTGAAGGTCTCATCTGCTTCTTCCTGCTTAGGGAGTCTGTAGCAAACACCCACTACAGTGTCACCCCTATTGATCTGCCCTTGAACCTTAATGCGTAAGCTCCGAACAGGCTCATCTGACTGAGGGTAGAGCTCCATGCAATTCAACTGCTCTTTCACATAAAACGCAACTCCTTCACCAGGCTGATCAAGTTCAACAATCCAGCAGAAAAAGCTGAATAACACAGCCAGTCTTGATTGTTTAGCTTGCTGAACAAGCCCAGGAAAGACTGCAGCCAAGACCAGAAGGACAAGAATGGGAAGATGCACAGTCTTGAATGGGATCAGAATCTACCCCTTTCAATAGCAAGCTGTCAACCGTATCAGTTTTATGACAACTGAAATTCCATATACTCCTTAGTGCTGCAAAATCAGCTACTGCTGTTAACTCAGACTCTCAAAAATAAAAGATTCACCATGTATGTCAATCAGGCCATTTTTGAGACAAACCACAACAGAACCTATGAAAGTCAATCCTGCACTTTATGAGACAAAATGACAGAATACTAGATTAAGCAGAACATCACTAAAAACTACTATGGCAATGTTCCACTACAATGAGATTTTACACGAGAAGTTACTGTTTCAGAATCTATGTTCTTCTCCCAAGCAATAATTTCTGCTCAAGAAGGAATAAATGTTAATTACCATACTAAACATTAATTACCATACTACCAGTTAAAATAGCACCATACTAAAAATACCTTAAGCCTAGTAGCTTCCCTATCCCAGTGCTGTTGGAAGTCAAAGAAATACACAAGCTTACTTTAAGTATCACCCCAAAACTGTTACCATTAAAAGTCTTATTTCAGCAAAGGGAAGCAGAGTAATCAATTTCCTGTACTGAGTGGTTAATCCTTAGCAGTTATAAAAATTTGTGTTCTTACACTACTGACAACATTAGAAGGCACCTTCTCTCCCCTGCCACCAACTCTACTGTTATACAATCCCTTTTTATGTAAACAAACTTTGATATGTATCAAAATTCATTCAACCATAGGTTACTAAACTGCTTGGAGAGTTTAACTAGTCTTACAAGATAAGGAACTGGGGCCATACTGTAGGGCCATAGTGTACATATTTGACACTCAGCCAAGCTTTCTGCAAAGCCCCTCAGAGCTCAGACTGATCCAAAAGAGAAACAGCTCCTTGTCCCTACTCTTGTGCCTGCTCACTAACAAGACCAGAGATTAAGCAGGCAAGTTTTTAACAGGTTAGGTGATTGATACTACCTAATAATGTGATTAGCAAGCTGAGAACTGGCACAAGTTAAGCAGCAGGAGAATAGTGCCAGAAGCACAGAGCACAGAATGAAACTGCCTCTTTCAGCAAGAGCCTGTTGGATTAGTTCAGGCATCTCATTTGGGCTCCCCTCTAGGTAGGAACAGCACCTATCTGTCCATTTTTTCCACCCTTACCAAGCACTGACTGACTCATACTGCCTCCAAGATTCACACATGTAACTGGCTCCTACTGATCTGTACTTGGCATAGCTGACCTTAGGCAAAGCCAGTGTTTCAAACACAGTAAACACAGTTTATTTCTGATTGTGAACCCTCACCGCTTCACCTGTTACTCCGTACAAGCTTCCCACAAGTACACCACTTTCACCTGCCTAGTTTAAGAGAAGTTTTCCCTTTTGAATCACACCACCACTACTGTATAGAGGGCAATGAGTGTATCTTGTCTCTCACCTTCCCCCAAACAAACTCTAAATTAACAAGAAGTCAACATGGTAAAGTGGACTATCAGACTTACGATACTTTAGCAGGACAGGATATAAAATACCTGTACTGCCAGCGAGTGTAGTGTTACATAAGCCACCAGTATAGAGTTATTAGGGTTCAACTCACTAAATAAAGGAATTTAGCCACAGGAATCGAGGTGGGAAGGTTAAATGTATATCCCAGATGCATCATTTAAAGTGAAAAGTAACTGAAGCGCTATTAGTCAAGCACTTTTGCCTATAGAAGATTTTTTGGGCACTTTTTGCCTGTTGTATATTTCCTAATAGGAAGCTGAGCTTTTCTTCCTGGTACCTACAATAGCTTCAAAAATAATTAGCAGCTAAAGATCCAGAGGTGTTACAACATGCCCTGGTTAATGAGATAATCTAATCAAACAAAAAGTACACTTAAAGATGGTGTTTGAGGAAAGTAAATTTCTTCAGGACCAGGGCTTAGAAAGCTCTCTGTAGTATCACAGAGTCATTCTCAAGGTAGTTCTCTAGAAAGATCACCACCCAGTTCAACATAGCAAAAGAATACACATGAGGAAATGGGAAACAAGCCTTCTGGCTTTAAAAAGACAGTCAACTGCCAAATTCTTTCCTTTTCTTAGTTTTCAACTCAGTGCTAATTGCCAAAGTCAAATGAAATCACTAACGTTGGCAAGAAAATCCTGGATATTTGTAGAGGTTAATAATGAAATTCATTATACACAGGTATCATGAATTAAGACCCAGAGAGCCCACCCTGCTGATATATAGGACTTGTTGCAGATGTGCAAAAGCCACTTAGTACTCTGCCTGTGATTTATAATGCTACTTGTCTAGGCAGAAGGTCTTCTACCCTGGTCAGATATAATTTTGATCAGAAATATTTCCTTAATATTTACCCAAATTTTTTATCTTCCTAAACCCCTTCAGCATGCAATATAAGCTGGACAGAAGGCAACCAGGCAACTATGCAATAGTCCCAATGACAAAGTTATTCTGCCACTATTTTTACAAATTTAGTCACTTTGACAGCCTGTATGGTCTTTCTTACACTTTAGGTGTACAATTAGAAGTCACAGCAATCTGATTATTTAGTCAAAGAGGCTTTCAAGGGGCATATCCATACAGTAGTTTGCTTCCAAACTGCCTCCCGAATTCTACTGTACTGTTCAAGACTGAAAACTTCATGTGAACGTATTGCTGGTGGCCTGATACTACATAACGACTGGCTGAATCTCTGAAAAGTAAAGCAAGCCATGAATCATGGACATCTGAAACTGGCCATAAGAGCACTTATCTCTACACACACCAAGGAGAATAAATTACAGAAGGAACAGGCTAATAAAAAACTCCAAAAAACAACCCAAAACAAAACCAAACAAAAAAACAACCCAATGAAAAACCCCCAAAGAACCCCTAACCAAACAAAAAAACCTCAAACACCTCCCCCCCCACCAAAACAAAACCCACAACCCACTGAGTTCAGTACAGCAAGCAACTAAAGAGCAAAACATTGTCAGCCCTGAGTTTAAAACCAGGATCAAGTCTTCGGTACTTGCCCTTACCAGTTTTTAAAAGCAGCAAGTCAGCTACTCCAGAGAACAGAGTAACTGCAATATTACTTACACTACAGACACAAGAGCTATTGTACCAATCTCACCAAAAAAAGGTGGTTCTATAAGAGGAAGAAAAGAACAAGTACCGAAAAGCATTACTTTTTATTACTCTTAAATCCACAAATCAAGAATGGAAAAACTTCTTGGCTTATACTTCCCAAGACAAAAGTTGCTATAACACCAATTTTGATATTTAAAACAACACAGTACAAAGAAACTTGCCTGGTAGTTGAAGCAAATACTGGTATGGCTCTAGGATTCTTTTAGATGTTTCATCCATCCCATCCATTTCTTTATTTCCTAAGATGTAGTTCACTGTTAAAGAAAGTGTTATTAACACTATTTAGATTAAAAAGTAGGGAAGTACATAACAGGTGCATACAACTTAAAAGGCAGCTGACTTACAGGTTAGGTGCAAATATTCCAATTTTGCACGACCCCTTCAGTATATAAAAGGTTTCTGGATGTCATTTACCAAGGAAACACATACAACACACAATAAATACAGTTTTCTTTAATTATTCATGAAGTTTAAGCCAACTCCTAGACTTTGCTCATTTTTTTGTATGTATTTGATTGCTTAGGTGATGAAGTATTTAAAACTTTACCATTCACGACAATGAAGCTCCACTGCAAGTCTTTAAAGATACTCATACAAAACCCCTCATACAAACTCATAGACAAAATCTCACATGACTAATCTGATTAGATCTCCCTAAATGCTTTCCCCATACATTAAACATTCCAAAAGTGGAAATGTCTAAGAGCAGAAAATACACCTCAGACCAAGGCAATCTAAAGAAGCAGAATATTAGCTTCAGTCTTTTGATATAATTCCTCAATCTTTTGTTATAAGTCAAAATAGAAATATACCATTTTTCTACCACTGTTCAAGCATACAGACAGCTCTACACACTTTCCCATACACTATAAATGTAATAGACTCTTATGATTAATCTTTTAGGATCCAGGGCCTACAGAGCTCAACAATTTTCTATTGGTTAGCTTAAATTCACATGCTTCTGGTCACCTCTATCTGCACTTTTTTTCATACTGTTTTCTGGAATAGATTTTCTGTCCTTTCACCTTTAGCCTTCCTTGCTGCACTGCAGATGCAGCAACTAAAAACAATTCTTCTCATGTAGTTTTAAGACAGGAACTGCAGCAGTAGCATAAAGTCTCATACTACTTCAGCACCATTTCTCAGATACTTCGCTAGTATCCTGCAAATATCCTGCAAATTTTTCCTCCTGGAGCAAGTGAATAGTTTTGTAAATTAATGTCCCGATTTTGGCTAGAATAGAGCTAATTTTCTTCCTAGTAGCTGGTACAGTGCTGTGTTTCGGACTTGGTGTGAGAATACTGTTGATAACACACTAATGTTTTGGCTTTTGCTAAGTAGTGCTCATCGTAAGTGAAGGACTTTTCAGTTTCCCATGCTCTGCCAGGGAGCAGGTGCACAAGAAGCTGGGAGAGTATAGCTCAATCCGTTCCTGTCTATTCCCATTCCCACCCTCCACACCCATAAGCATTTGTAGCAGTCTGTACTTGGGGAACTGATCTGTGTTAATAACTATTTTCCAAGCTTAGGTTTAGATCAATTCCTTCATTTGCTTCACTGTGTGTGTTCATCAAATGTATTGGCACTTCAGGGGCAAGAAAGGCTATTTAACCAAATATAGTTGTCAACAAAATGCTCATAAGACTGCACCTTTTGGGAAAGCTTTGCACAGTTTCTTGGCAGTGATGCTGTGATAAACAGTACAGCCTTTCCATCCTATCCATGGTGTGCCAGCACAACTAGCAGCCAGGCCACACACTAATCAAAATCAGATTTGACACCCTTGACTCCTTATTTTGTTGCCAGCTTGTTGTTGTAACTGAAGTGCTTTCAACCAGCACTGCCACTGAGAGTCAGCTGTCAAACTGTACCTTCACATATAAAGGGTAAGTCTCAAAGGACTTCAGTGAGGAGGCAAAATCAAAGATTTTCAGAGCCTACCCCCAGATGTTTTAAGCAGAAAGAATCTGGTAGAGATAGATATTCGGATATACTATCAACCTAACAACTCCCCTGTGACTATTATTTGTCAAAAAGCCACACAGATGGTGATAGAATTGAAAGTGCATAGCTATCCAGCTAGGCTGAGAAGAGATGTTAGGATTGAAAGTGCTCTCCTATAAAAGTTCTTGCTTAGAAGTAAATGTTAAAGTTCTTCCTCTTCCCTCAGGGAATTAGGTCTCTTGCTCATCTGTCAGGCAGTAAGACAATATTCAGAATCCCCAACTAACTTGAAATTTATTAGTATTGTATAGCATCAACCTAAATATTTGCCTCTTTCTGCACAAAACTAATAGTTCATCTGAAATACTGCTTATCAGCAGAAAACTAGTCACGTACTTCTGCCACAAGTACATAGATTCTTTTTTTTTTTCCCTTTAAATAAAAGCAAGGCAAAAAAGCTCTAATGAACAAAGGTAACTCATCTTAAATCACTATAATTAAAATTTTCTGTACTACTATTCTACCATTAAATGAAATTTTAGGTAAATCTCCACCAAAGGGAAAAAAAAAGTCTGATTATTCATCAGACAGCTACATATTTAACACACCCACTGGAACACAAACAGGGAGCAGAACCTCCCCCAAACTCATACATAGAAAGGGACACTTGATAAAGAAACATATAAATGAAATTCATTACAAAAGCCTCTAAGCAAAAATACCATGATACCAGATGTGTAATATTACTGCTCTTTGCGCAAAATTATCACATATGGCACGCTCGGGAAATGCTTCATATTAAGCGTTTCCTGCCGAGGTGACTGACCGATTTGTTACGGAAGTTACACTGTTGCACTGAAAAAGACTTCTCAGTGATTTAGACACAACATTTCAAGTCACCACCTCCTAATAAAAAGTAAAAGCCAGCAGTTTAACAATAAATGAAAGGGAACACAAAGCCTTTTGTTAGTGAAAGTGCAAGAATTGATTACATCTATGCTTATGCCTAGGATTAAAGCAGTTAAGACCATTTTACCTTTTAAACCAGCGCACAAACTTGCTGCATTTCAATTCATGTGCATGACAAAGTTAATTTTCCAGTTATTTCTCAGTATCTTCACATAAGCACAAAGAACAGCCACACAACAGAGAGCCCACAGAGCTGCCTTTTGGACTGTATCAAACCTTATCTCTAATGACCTCTTTGAAAACACACATGACACTACGATAAGATGGTGACTTGAGCTTCCATAATGTGGAACTACTCTAAAGCTATACTTGAAGCTGTGATCTGTGTCTAGGACCTTTCTAGAGAGAATGAAAGCAATACTAATTCTAGGTCAAATGTCAAGAAAAAGTTTCCCTTTGGAACTTTGCAAAACAGCTTCTCACCCTATCCTGTTCCATCCCACTTTGCAGAACCTTCTTCCCCCCCTCCCAAATAGGGGGGGGTAATAGTCTGAAATAGCCCAGGCTAAATACACAGATGGTATTTTAAAAAGTATCATCATCTCAGGGGGTCCAGTCACAGTGCAATTACAGAGAAAATAAAAGACAACTACCATAGAAGCAGAGAGCTGTAGCAGAAAACGAACCATTCGGAAAGTTCTCAAATCAGCTCCACCACAGAACTTAGTGCACTGAGACACCGGCTTCGTTATAAGCAGTGAGGGGGAAGAAACCCCAAATAGGGGGAGCAGGTAGGAGTGAGAAGGTCAGTTTCAAAAGGAACACACAGAAAAAAAGTAGTGAATATGTACTGCTTCAAACAGAGACCACCAGAGGTCTTAACCCAGACTTAACTGGGACACTAGTCCGCATTCCCATTCTAATTAGGAAAGTCGCGTTTATAACCCCTCCTAGGGTGACACCGAACAAACNGGACAGTCACAAACCACACATTTTCCCCAAAGATGCAGCTAAGTAAACAAAAGCTTTCCATAGCCTCCACTCCAACACTAACGCCAGAACGGCATAAGCATAGTGCTCCTGGGATCGTGGCTCCGTTTTAATGGGATTTCCAGGTAAAATTGAGCACGAACGCTGCGGAAGCCAGAGAACAATACCTGGGTCGCCAGAGTCCCCGCACGCAGACGGGGAGGGTCTGTGAGCTGCGGGCTGACCCGAAGACAGAAGATGAGTCGGCAAAACCCGCGACCGCAGCTGGAGTGCTGCGCTACGCGGTTCAAACTCACATTTCACAGAGAACACGAAGTTGCTGCCGCCCTGTCTGCAGCTGCCAAACTCCCGCCACAGCCAGACCGAGGGAAATAAGGTTCATTTTTTTCGGAGTTCAACACGACAGGCGTAGCCTCTTCAGCCACTTCCAGGACTCCAGGAAGAGCGGGCCCAGCTCTTCAGCGCCATTTTAGGCGATCGAGAGCCGAGGACGCATCGCTCCCCCCGCCCGCCGTCCACCCCCATTTTCTGATCGGCGCTGTCGGGCTCGGCCGCCAGGGAGGGCCGGGAAGCGCCGCCCGCCGCCAGCCCAGCGCAGCCCTGGCCCCGGAGCGCTCTGTCAGTCACTCCGCCCGCCCCGGCGACCGCCGGCACCGCCCAGCACTACCGGCGGCCCCCTTTCCCCTGGCCCCTTCCCGGGCAGCCTAGAAGCCCCTCCTGGGCGGGGCGGGGCGGCCGCAGGACCCGCTCCCCCGCAGCTGGGCTCGGACCGGTCCCCTCTTTCCCCCGCCCGGACCCCGGTGCCCCCCACCAGGCACAGCCAGTTAACGGGGCAGGCGACCTCACCTCGCCGCCGTCGCCGCCACCTCCTCCGCCGCCGGCAGCCGGTGCCGCGCCCCCGAGCAGCCGCCACTCCGGGACTGACGGCGGCAGAGCCCAGAGCGGGAGCGCCGCCCCCCTCCTTCCTTCCGCCCCGCCGGGCGCCACCTTCCCCTCCTGGGGGGAAAATGCGCCACCGAGCGCCCCGCCGCGCACGCGCAAGCCCCGCCCCCTCGGCTTATTAGCATTCGGCGGAGGGCCCCGCCCCTCTCGCGCGCGGTGCGCCCTGGGAGTTGTTGTCCGCTAAGCCGCGCTGCCCTGCCTGCCGGAAATGCTGCGAGCAACGAGCAAGAACAGCGTTCCCCATGAGCACCCTCGGCGCCGAGTCTCAGTTTCCATAGAAGTGGAGAAGAATGATGTCAGTATTTCCGACGCGAAGGCCAATGGGACCGCAGGGTGGGCGGGCGCTGCGGACCACGGCCCAATGGGGGAGGTGGAGAAGGAGGCGTGGTCCTGCCCGTTCGCCCGTCAGTCAGTCATCGGTGCGGGAGGGGGAGGGGGACCGAGTCGAGCAGTCACCGCCACCGCCGCCGGGGCCGCGCAGGACGGATCGGCCCCTCCGCGCGCCGTGCGGGGCCGCCGCCAGCGGAGCCGCTGCAGGAGCGTCGAGCGGGGCCGGGGGTGCCCGGAGCTGAGAGGCGCCTTCGCCCAGGTCCCTTCCGTGCCCCCCGCCTCGGGCCGGGGGAGCGGCGGGCGGGCGGTCGCCGCGGAACAAAGGTGAGGGCGCCGAGCCGGAGAAGGAGCCCCCGTGCCCTGCCAGAGGCGGGCGGNGCCGCCTCCTGCCCTCCCTCCCTCCCTTCCTCCCCCCGCCCGGACCCGCTGCGCCGAGCCGGGGAGTTGCGGCTGTTGCTGCCGAAACTCCTGCGGCGGAGTCAGCGCTTTCCTTTATTTAGGGGGGGAGACGGAGGGAGGAGGAGCCGCCGCGATCCGGAGCCGCAGCCCCTACAAAAGCGTGTGTGTGTGTGTTGGGGGTGGGGGGGGACTGCTCCCGACACCCCGCTCCCCCGCCGCGCACACGGGCACTCTTCCTCGT
>VWZW01007347.1:284832-374665 GCA_013397115.1 Edolisoma coerulescens | reverse complement strand
GGGCGTGCGGCGGCGAGGGAGGGGGGGGGGCGCTTGTTTTTCTCCTGGTAGCGAGACTGCGGCGGGACTCGCCGATCCTCTTTCTTCCCCCCCCACCCCAAACACCCAGTGGCGGGCCGGGGGGAGCGATCGGCGGCTTCTCCTCTAGCCCCTCTGCCGGGAGGGAAGGAGCCCCCTCCTCCACACTCACACAGACACACGCTCCGTGTNCGGGCACTCTTCCTCGTACAATGGAGGAAGAGCCTCCCTCCCTCCTTCTCTCCGCTCTCCCTCTCCCCGCGGTAAAGCGAGAAGGGAGGGTTGTTCTCTGCGCTGGGACCCCCGCGGGTGCCCTCCCGCCGCTCGGTGCCCGGGGAGGGGGCGCAGCGCCCCGGGGAGGCGGCCGGGGCGCCTCCCCCCTCCCGCGGCAGCCGGGGGTGGGTTGTTGTTGTGGCAAGTTTCTCCTCCTCTGACAGAAATGGCGTCAATGGCAGCGAGTGTAGGGGAAGCCGCGGCGTGTGGGAGCCGGCGGGGGAAACAGCGGCGGAGGAAAGAGGGAAGGGGGTTAGCCGCGGGAAAAGGGGGGATCCGAGGAAGGAAAGGGGGAGTTTCGGGAGGAGCCCAGCGCCCCCACCCGATCCTTGGCTCCCCTCCCCCCGCCCGGTGCGAGCGGCTGGTGCGGTGCCTTAGCGCTTTGTTTTAAATTCCAGGTCCAGCCTCGGCCGCTCAGCCACGATCGAGGCTTTTACCGCAGCCTGAGCTCATCATGAAGGTAAAACACTCGCTCGTGTGCCTGGGAGGGGAAAGGAGGGAGGGTTGCACGGAGAAATGCTGTCCTATCTGTCAGTCCATCTGTCCCGACCCCGGTGCGAAGCTCGGTGCTGGTGCAGATCCAGACTGCGGGCTGCTTCGCCCCCACTGCCGTGTTTCGGTGCCTTGGCTCGTTTGCTGATCGTGGGGCGGGCTTTGCTCCGCCGCGTTCAGCTAGGGGAAGCTGTAAGTTCTCCGAGCAGGGGTTGTTCTCCTTCAGAAACATTGTTTGTAGGAGAATAAGGACATGGCTGCCTGGGCTGAGCTTGCTTCATGGAGGAGCAGGACACAGTCACCCTGCTCGAGAAAGTAACGTTGTGGGGGAAATGCTGGCTCTACAACATTGTTTACTTGAATAGAGGGCAGATTTACGTACTTTCTATTCGTTAATAGGAGTTTTGTTGAATGAATAATCTTGATGTGATTAGGGGAGGGTGCATGTAAGAGATTCTCTGCAGAGAAATGATTGCTGTAACGTGTGGAAAGATTTTCAAACAGGTTCTAATTTTCCTCTCGGTGCTGTGTAGTATTCATGTACCTCACTGTCATGCATTTTTCTTCTCTTAGACCTTTCTAGACTATTTATGTTTGGTATATTATGCAAGCTTTATAGAAAAAAAGATTGTATTGGTGGAATAGAATGATTTCTTCTGTGTGTGGCAAAGAACTGTGTACCTAAAAGTAGTTTTTAACAACTGGGTTCGTTAGGTTTTTTTTTACCATTTTGCTGATATGTCTTGCTCAAACTGCCATTTATGTTACCATGACCCCCATGTAATCCAGCTCCCGGTCCTGCTGGGCAGCAGTAAATCTCATTTCAAAATGCTGTAAATCTTACAAAAAACAATTGTTACAAACCTGTGATACATCAGTTCTTTGGTATTTATTAATAAAAGAGAGCAGTCTGTATGTGGGTTCTTCCACTATCAGAGTTGTGCCTACTGTCTGTGAATTGAGTATTACATAAAATGTGTACCCAGTACTATATTCACTGCTGGAAATGGTAAATGAAATAGACTCGTTTAATTTCTAGATTGATCTCAGTTGCTGAGTAGTGAAGTCTTTCTGTATCGCTGTTAAAGGTTTAGCATTTTTTTTTACTTTGGTGACTTTATGACAGTATTTTTTAAAAATCATGTTTTAATTGCCCTCCCTATGATTTTTCTTTAACAAGTGCTAACATCTAAAATACTGTACATGTCTGTCTTATTAGAAGTAAACTATTTACGAATTTACAACAACAGGCTGTTGAAGTTGTATGATAGGGAGCTTTCCAAATGTGGCTCATTGCCTGGTAGGGATACAGGAGATGGAAGCAAGATAAATAGGAGGCAGTATAGGGAGCTTTTTTCCCCGGAAGGAAAAAACACTTATTTAAATGACAGTTAAATTTACATACGTTTCTAATATTCTTTTGCCATGTAAACAAATCTTACAGTTACCATAGAGATTAGGTTCAGATACTGTGGTTTTAGAGCCACATTAATATGTAGATAGACAGTTGGGAGCATGAGGAGGTCAGATCACAAGTAGAACGCAAAGTGTTCTGTGAAATAGTGATATAGATCCACTTCAGGCTGAATTGAATGTATAACAGATGATTAAACTTAGAGTAACAAACAGGAAAACCTGTTAATAGAGCCGTATTTTTTTTTTAAATCCTCACAGCTTACTTATTCTTTGATAAAGTTTCTGCTGCTATTGTGTGTTTATTCTTAAAGTCAGGATAAAGTCTGTCAGAGTGTTCAGGTGTTAAGTCTGTAATTTCTGCAATTTGTGTGTGTGTGTAAACTTATATGTGCTTGAGATAACTCCCAGTACTTTATTTACTGTGCCCTGTAGTGTTAAGGGAGGTTAATCTGTAAGTCATTACTTTAAAGCTTTAGTTTTTACAGGGAAACTTTTAACAGAATTGTGGTTCCAAAGAAGTTTCTAAGATTCAACAACCTAACCAAGATTATAGGAGTAATACAGTGCATCAGTCCTTCTGGCTGGCTTAAATTTGTAATTTATTAGTTAAACTTACAGGGATACAAGCTAGTCCAGTAAGAAGCAGTAAGGGAGAATGCTTATGAGGATTATCAGCCTTCTGTTTGTATCTCTTCAAGGTAACATTGACTATACTAGATCAAGATACTGTTTAAATATGACTGTATATTTCTGTGCATTTATTTTGTAAGTTATCCAAAGAGTGTGCCTCAAGGACACTTCAGCATATAGAGGATTTAATGCTTTAAGACCTAGTCTTGCTTTGAGTCTGCTGACTGCAGACTTGCTTCTGACTGCATGATTGAGGCCTGTGCTTTGATTTATGCCTTGGTCATTCTTTCAAGTGCAGAGGGTTGTGGATTCTGGTGCACAGAGCCTTAGAACTGGACTCCTTTTCAGTATCTTTGTCTCTTTCCGTAAACTTGAACAACTCACTTATCTTAACTGACTGCTTTCCCTCGTCTGTGTAGTATGGATGAAATGTTGATCTTTGTAAAACGCAGTGAGGTATATTTAGCAACAGCACCAACAATTGTATTGATACAAAACTGTAAGTCACTCATGTTGCATTTTGCAACCCTTTTACACAAGAGAGGTATGCTGCCTGCTAAGAGATTACCAAAGCTGTTGGTATAATTGTTCTCCTTGTAATAACCCAACTTTAACCAAGGAAATAAAGTCCCTCGTATAAACCAGTAACTTTAGCCTATTAAGTAGTCCTCCTATGGACTGCAAAGACCACTTAAAACCAGACTTGAAATATGTCTTACAAGAAGTGTTCAAGTCTTAACAGAATTATGCTTGTTATTGTGATGTTCTGCTAAATCAGGCTTTTTCCTGTGTTGATTGACCTCTCATAGTTAATACAGTTGTGTAGATAATGGCTAGGATTGCTTGCATGTTGTGAAGTTTTTTTGTTGTTTAACTTAGCACCTTTTGTATAAGGTCTTTTTGCGTTAAGTATGCGTCAGAAGAATGTAGAATCTGATGATTTAGAAACTAATTGCATGCCATCAAATCACTACTTACTAAGTAGGTAGCAATATATATAAAAGCATTCTTACAGCGTGCTTTTTTTTTTAGCTCCAAAATCAGGAAATAAACTCCGTGAAAGCAAAGTGTCTGCTTTTAAAGAGAGAAATAAACACGAGCTTGGTTTCACCGATGATTGGTACTAAGAACTGCTGCAAGTGCTTGTGAGATTTTTAATATGTATCATGGCATTTGCTCGATATATAAATATGTGATTGAAGGTAGTATACCCACTGTAGTTAAAAAGTTCACTGCTGAGTGGAGATCAAAATAGTAGATGTCCCAGAAGCTAGAGAAATGCTCTATGAATTAAGAGATCTGAAATGATTGTTTAAATGTTTTGATACTGTTTGCATGTTAATGTTTTTCATTCTGTAAAGTACAAAATATTTAGTGGTTGTTGTTGGGTAATCCTAGATGTTCCTGAGTGCTTGTTCAGAGTTGCCACACTAACAAATTAAAAAAGCCATGCATACAGTTTATGGTAGATTTTTTGTTTTGTTTTGGTTTTAATTCATCCTGAATTCACATTTTTGTTTCAGTAGTCTGTCCTAGTGACCTCTCCAGCTACCCACAGAGATCACTGGTGCACACTGATGCTGTAGCTGCTTTCCCTTAATGTGGGCCAGACCATTGCTCATTTTCTTTGCCAGTATGGCGGAGGACAAAAGCAAAATATCTAGTAAACTTTTCAGCTACTAATTTCCAACTTTGAGCACAAGTCTGTTGAAAGTCTCATTGGTCTTATGCAGGCTGGAAACCAGTCATGGAATGTAGTGACCTTTCACTTTCTGGTTGACTATTTGAATTACAACAGAAATGGAGATTTCTAAAGGAGGAGTACCATTAGAATAGTTTTTGTGATGGAGGTAGGAGAACAGGTAAGTTTTAAGAGGTGGTTTTCCCCTATGACTTGTTTTTACATTGTGAAAAAAGGTTTTCTTAAATTCTTTCCTGATGTTCCAGTTTGAACAAGTGATCAGAGGCAGTTATTGACTTCCTCATGCTTGCATAATTATGTAGAAAGGAAAGCAAACACCACTTGCACCAAGCAATTACAAGTCATGTTGGCATAATCTGTTATTTTGAAATTGTTTATTTGCACTTTTTAAATGCTAATCTTCATATATTTTACAGTGGCTAAACAGTATGGAAGTCTTGAACTCAAATCTGCATGGGTAGTATGTGGCCGTTGAATAGTTGTATTGGTTGATAAGGACTCAAAGTTAATTAGACCACATAGTGGAAAAAAGGGCTGTCTTAGACTGAGAAGACTGAAGCTGTAATAAACTATGAGCATTAGTACAGTTAAGTTGTCTGTATTATTATCTTTGAAGTTGATGAAGGATTTTTGGATCAATGCTCTCACGGCAGCATAACTATTGTATCAGCATACTGTCTAAGAGAACTGTTAGTAGGCAGAATAATGAATGTGCCTATCTTCACTGGAGCACTTTGAGATGGTTATTCAGTTCACTTTGTAATCCAAAACAAGTATCGTATAGATGTAGAGCAGAAGCATGCTGTGATACACATTGCATGTCTGTTTTCAAAGAAATTCTGCATTGTAGTTGAAAAGCCCTTTGAAACAAAATGCAATGGTTTTGAGATACTAAGCTTTACAATCACTATCTAATACTTAATCTGAATGCTTTGCTGATTGTGTAAACTGAAAAAATAAGTGCTAACTTTGAGAAAGGTGGAAATGATACTGTTCTCACAAATCGGTTTCAAGGTTTTTGTTTAAATCCTACGGATACACGCGTTTTCCTTAGAAACATGCTTTTTTAATAGGCTGGAGAATAAAAGGGAGTTTGAGGTGTCCTCATTTGAAAAAGGTAAAAAATTTTACAGAAAAACGTAGAGCTTAACTTTACTTGGCGCCCTAATGTGATATACAGCCATTCAAACGCTCGATTATCTATCAGTTCATACTTACATGAAAGTAGTTAACCCACTTTCTGTTCACTGTTGTGAAATGCAACAGTTAGATTCTCTGCATTTATACTTAATAGGCCTTTCAGCTGTTTTTACTGAAATGTACAAAGCTGAAAAACATGGATCTTGAACTGTTTCTGCCTTAAATGTGATTCAGGTCACAGTTGAGAGAGAAATGTTGGGAAGTCAGGTATTGTGGCTGTTTGCTTTTTAATTGATGTGCTTTGGTAAAAATTGCTACATTTTGCCTTTTCCACTTAGCACTTAGTGTTGTCCAGTTACCGTGCTTGCTGTCACTCACTGGATATTTGCTTGGATATGTGCATGGAATGGATTTTTAAAGACTTCTAGAAGACTTCAAAAGGTCTCCAGGGAACTAAGGAAAATTGTTTAGCCCTATGCATAAACTAAATGTTAGTGATTTAATATGTGTTAAAATAATAATTTTAAAAGGTTTTGATGGAAAGTCATAAATCTGGGTAGTTGGTTTTTTTTTCTTCTTTCTGTTAACATGGGGTGACCAGATGAGGGGATATTTCAGGGAATTCAAGTAAGGAAAAGACAGCGAGCCACTTTGATATTCAATACTTGACAAGACATCTATTTTCCTTCTGAAGATTAGTTTGAACCAGGGGAGAAATTCAATAAAGAGAGCACTATTGTCTTTTTTTTTTTTTGCTTGCCAGACTATAAAGCAGTCATGACCTGTTTAGCAAGAAGTATTTGTAAGCAAGCTCTAGAAAGCCAGTTGGGAGAATGTCAGAGCAGGGTGGTGGAGGGTGTTGCTGAGTTACTTGTAGAAAACTAGGACTGAGGTGAGCCAGCTGCTTTATGTGCGACCACTGTGTGACGGTGACTTCCTGAGTGAGTGTATATTTATTAATTGAATGTGGACTACTATTTTGGGGGTTCCTGAACCTGTGTTCACTATGAAGAAGGTTGTGCTGAGCTACGAAAAGGCATTTTCCTTACTGTGAGCAAAAGGAGTAGTCCTCTCCAGTTAACATGGGTTACTTGCTCCCATTGCTGTTGTCTTTGAGCCTGTATTTGCTCTAGAGTGACGGTAGTCAGTACACCAAAGAAAAGACTTTTTAGCATCCAGAACTCCCAGATTAAGTAGTCTTTGATTGTGACTTACGCAGATCACCTTAAGGATTAACTGTTTAAAGACAGCATTCATCAGTTGTCATTTTAGCTAAATGTGAATGCAAACATCCATAGAGCTTTGTTGCAGAGCAGATCCCCCAGCTTGGACTAATGTGAATAACACTGTTCTTGGGCAGAGAAGTTTGCTGTTCTTTCTGTTTAATCTGTTGGTTTGTCCCCCAACAACCTGTAGCAAAGGATTTTGTTTCATAAGTAGTTTGTCAAATTAAGCATTACAGTCAGGAAAGAATGCAGTCTTGTCTCCTTCCACTCCTGGCTGTTTATTCTTTTTGTCTTCTGTGCTAGCAGTCCATTTGTGTGGTGCCAGAGTACATGGAACTAAGCTGAAATTAAGAACAATCAGATACATATACTCTTCACTTGCAGACTGTCCCTGTCCTGGCTTATCCCTGGCAGAGGAAGAAAGGGCACAAAAGCAGAAGTGCACCAAAACTGATTAGGGTTGGTTTAAACTGCATGTGAACACACATTCTTCCCCATCTCTCTGCCAAGTTAGCAGTTTACAGTCATCAGGCTAAACACTTTGTAAACTCTCTACAGGTGAAATTGCCATAGAGGGTTTTTTGTGCTTGCTTGCTACCTAGAACACCAGACTTCTTCATAGGTTTGAAGTCCATGTTTTCTAGAAGATGTTGAGTGAAAAGATTTAATTGAATTGATGCTGTGTCTTGAAGAGAATGAATAAAATTTAATTTTCAATATGATAAATATCGATTTAAAAAAATGGAGAGGTCTTAAAGAAGAGATGATATCAGATGAAAAACCCCATTTTTTAAGGAGGCTAATATAAGCTTTGCTTTCCTTCCTCCTTCAGGTTCTTATTTAGTATTTGGAAAGAATACCATTAATAACAATTATGTCTCTATTTATATTAGAGAAACAGCTGGTGTTAAAATTTTCTGCAGAAAAATATTTATAAATATTAGATTTCTCTCCTGTAAAGGTGACAATCTCTATATACCTAATATTTACATTAATAATATGTTCTGACAATAGGTATTTTTACCAATGGGTGGAAGATGTAAGCAATTGTGCTACCTTTATTCCAAATTAGAACAACAGGAAATGATAATTTTGCGAGAAATGACATCACTCTTTGATAAGGAAATTGAAGGGAATAGAAGTCAAACTTTCAATTTTCTTTTTTGTTGTATGTGTTAAGAAGGCCCATATACTTATGAGTAGACAAGTGGAGACTTGGTGACAGTTGGGTGTTAATGCCAGTTGGAGATGGTAGAGTGAGGTGTGTGACATTTTCTGCTTATTACCACAAACTTAACGCAGATATTTGGATGATATATTATCTTCCTTTCCAAGAACCGGGGTTCTCCCTGAGCTTTTATCTGTGATCCTTTCCCTTTTCTCTCTAAAGTGTCTTTCTGACTTAGTATTCCTCATCGTTTAGACAATCCTTCTAAATGGGATTTGGGAAATGGGATTTGACTTCAGCAAAATTCAGGTGCAAGGTTTCAGCTAGCAATAAATAATGTAGTAGGGAGTAATTTGTTTTTTCACATTCTCTTCTGATCTGAAAAAAAAAGTTTCAGTTTGTGGCAGGGCAACCTGATCCACTGTGATAGTTTTTTTCCTTCTTATTTTCAGCTGTCCTCTCAACAGCAGATTGCAAGCGCTAAATCTCATTTATACCTTTAAAATGGTCCACTTCGTGTTTTCTCAAAAATAAATGTGGAATACGTTCTTCTAAGATTACAAAGAATACTTTAAATTAATTTAAAATGGTGGAAGAGACTTTCCAATATCCTGTATGAGTATTTAAGTGAAGGAGTGTTAATTTAATCTTTTTGTTAATGCTGTGATGCTTAGCTTGGTGTAACTTCTTTTCCTGGGAGAAATAATAAGGGATTGAGACTTTTTTTTAAATGAGTACCTATTATACCAGCATTTTAGAATTCAAGAATTTTTAATGGAATATGTGTTTTCACTTTTTAACTTATTTTACTACTTATTGAAAGATAGATGTTGCTTCAGTGAAATGAATGTTACTTCAAATTACAACAGTAACCTTAGAAATAAAATATGTATACTTCTTAATCTTTGTGCTTCTATAAATATAAATGCATTTTTGAAAACATAGCAACAATTTTATAAATTTCCACTTCAGTTTCTTTAGCAGGTTGTCCTGCTAGATGGGCATCAAGGGAGATAGTGAAATACTTAAGCATAAGTAAGACTGCAATACTGTTTGAAAATTAGAGTTTGATGTGTACTAGTACCTTGCTGCCTGGAACAGAGACAAAAATGGAGACAATAATTCAACTTTGAGTCATTTCCATTTTGTCAATGCAGATTCATTCTGAGGTGCTCTTCCAGAACTTTACAATGACAATCCACATACCTTTACATGTAGAACATGATTTGGGTAACCGTGCGGTGTCTTTGTCTTCTTTGCAGAATTTCATGCCTATTTTCCTGCAATGTTGGACAATTTAAAATACATTAAATCTTTGATTCATTTCTTTACTCACAGATTACTAATGCAGTTTTTACATTCCTAAAAATCAAGTAGTACAAAACATTGTGTCACCTGATGACATACAGTATTGGATACATAGGTTGAAACCTGCAAAGTCATTCTTCAAATATATTCTGATATTCTTGATCTATTTTAGAATTGGACTGCCAAGGCCCCTGCCAGGTGTGTTCCCTGGAATAATTTACCAGGAATAACATGAAGTTCCAGAAAGTATTAGTATGTATATTAGATGCCTGTCTACACTAATTCAGTTTTTCTTTGCCAGTAGTTCTTTGGCTGTTGAGCTAATATTCTGATATCATTTTGCTTTACCTGATACAAAACAAAATGTTGGATTGATAAGGTAAACATACTTCATTTTATTAAAAAAAACTTCTATTTCGTACATTGTACATAATACAAAGTACACATTTATGTGTACACTTGCCAGCGTAGGGTGATTTAGTTTTCAAGTAAAGTTAATGAGCTGCTTTTGTTACCTTCTATATAGTAAGACAAATTCTCTTTTGGTGACAGCATAATAATAATATATATGAGAGAGATAGGTGTATGTCCTGCTATGACAGACTTTTTCATTGGTGTTGTGTGTGGCATTGGTATCATCTAGATAGCAACTCATGTGGTAGTAGGTCAACTTTAAATTAGTGGAATGTTTTTATTTGTGTCTCAAATAGCACTAGTTTCAGTTCAGTAAAATTACACTATCGCACGCAAACCCTGCCAGATTATACTTACTCTTTTTTACATTAAAATAGAGAACAGTCTTCCTTTTTGTCAGTGGAGTAACTTGCTATGCAACAGGACTTATTTGAACATTTGAAATGGTGTAATGAAATCCTAATTATGATCTGAAAATAAATATTAAACATGGCATTTATTATGTGGAATAAAAATGATCCATGATACTTAAGCTGGCCTCATCAAATTTCTCTAGTTATGTATAGTGTATTTACTTAGTTGGAGTTTTGAGGAAACAAATCAGNCAAACAAAAAAACCCAAAAGGAAATGGTAAACTTCAGGTACTTGATTCCAGACAAATCAAGATACAGTTCCAGAACTTTGCTATCTTACTACTTTGCTATCTACTACTACAGCTATCTTACTGCTGTAGTTGGATATCCTTAGTGTGTTTGCTCAGAATTGAATTTGGGAGAATATCCCAAACCACTGCAATACTTGAATGCGATGTGCAGATGGGACTTGTGTTTGCAAGAAAACTCCTTAGTCTTAAAGGAACTGCACCATCTTTTGTTTTTTTTTTCTGGCAGTTTCTCTTCAAACAGCTTTTGTGTCCACTGAAACAACATTCCAGCCAAGTAGTATGTGGGCACACATCAGTTGCTTAGTAAGGCCAGTGTGAATGCTTTAACTGGGTATTCCTCTTCTAGCAGGGTGATGCACAGTATTTCTGTGAAAATAAATATTACATTGGGCTGATTAGTCATCCGGTAGTACTGGAAGATTAGGTTTATCCTTTAAGCCATGCATTTCAGAATTTCTCTTCAATTATCTTCTTAGGCTTACGGAAAAAGCATTGATCGTAAACATATAATTAATTAGAATTTCATTGGCATATGAAGTTGATACTGTAACCTCGTGATTTGATGGAGACACTGATATTTTATTGATAGGCATTGTGAGAATACTGCATTGTGTCTTGGGACCAAAGACCTCTTGAGGTGCCTCCTGTTCAACTTTTGAGAACAGAGCAAGGTTTCATGTGGAAAGTCACAGCAGAATTGTTGACATACAAAAGACTATCAAGTAAAACTTAAGGCAGACTTTTTCTCTTTCACTTTAGTAATCCTAAATGTTACTTTTTGAAAAGAGGGTAAAAAAATGAAGGTTTTAGTGTAAGAGGCTTAAAGACTTTTAAGAAAAAAACTGAGCTTTACATAATAGCTTCCGCACACTTGAAAGCAGTGAACAGACTCTTATACTACCTATGCAACTTCAAAAATTTTATTCTCTATTCTTTTATATGTTGAAGAGTTTTGTGGAATCTGAGCAAGGATCTTTCTTTAAATAGTCACTCCCTGGAAATGGCTGCCATTAGTCACAAGCTAAGCCAGCTGAAGATTTTTTGGAAACAGGTGCAGCAATGTGTAGCCAAAGAAACCAAAGTATTCTGGGTGGATAAATTGGATAAAAGGTATGAAACAAGTAGTTTAGGTTCTTTAATTTCTTAAATTCTGAAAGGTAACCTAGCTGAATATTAACTGCTTATACATTGTTCTTATTCCCTATATTACTACAGTGGCACTTACACTTCCTGTGTAGCATGCATCTAAAATATGTCTTCATAATTATGCAGCACTTGACAAATCTCCAAACTTGTCTTCAGCCGGGTATTTCTGTTTTCTTAATATCTGTTTTATTTTTAATGCTTGCATGCTTGGTTGGCTCTGGGTATTTTCTGATGGAAAAGTAGAACTTATTTGAACAGGAAACTCTTGCATCACTGTTCTGAATAGTTGCCATATTGACTACATTTTGCCTTATTCAATAGTAGAAGTAGTCTGCTTGTGAGCATGATTATAATTTACTGCAGTTTTCCTGGGTAAATTATTTGTGGTACTAATTTCTTTGCTGCCCTAGCTAACCAGTGTCTAGCTTAGTTAAGACATTTGTGTTCTGCAAGGATGTGTATAATGTACCTGACAGCAGTGGCCCAATAGGTGCTGGGAAGAAACATGAGGTTTAACGGAAAATAACATGGGTTTTCTTTCTCTTTCAGACACAGATAATTGATTATGTGATTATAATTGGTTCTATAGCTAAAATCTTAACCAGTCTACTGTCTGCTCTTCTTGACTGGAAGCTATCTGTACTCTTAACCAAACATTTTATTGTAGTGGCAGACCCAACTTAATTTGAAGTGGTTTTTGTGCTGCTTGGATGCTTCTACACAGTTCAAGGGTGTGTATAGTAATGCTAATACTTCACTTTAACCTTATTTGTGTCTCGTCTCCAAAAGCTGCCTTCTCATTGTCTTTAGTGTAGTGCTGTGGGTTCTGTAGCCTGTTTCTAAGGAGATTTGAAGATACAATTAAGCAATCTTGTTGTTAATAGGCCTGTTCATTATTCAGGGACCTATAGCTCCGTTAGTATATTAGGGGAAATCAGAACATTGAAAAACTTTGGCTAATGCAATTCTTCTTATGTAATTGTATTTATTTGCATAAATATAGTCACCTTTTTCTTTGCACGTGCAAAGAACATGTGGTTACTTTAAATTTTTATGGGAGTTTTTTTCCCCTTTTCCTTTTTTTTTCTTTTTTTTCTTACTGGGAGAGGAAACGGAAGCATTTTTTGACTATTTTGAAAGGTGTAATATCTTTCTGTAAAGATAGATCTCCGTATTTCCATAAAAGAAATATAGTATGGAGATAGATATTTGTATTGCGGTATAATTTACTGGCAGTTCAAAGATTGTAAGACTACTCCAGATGTTAGAAAATACAGCCTCTGCATGGACTAAGGCTGAAGTACTATTGATACTTTGCATGTATGTAGTTAATGTATGCTATTTGTATCTTAGCTAATATAATGTAAAATAATTTCTTAGTAGTAAGAAGAATCTTCTTCACAGGAAGCTTGGAGAGAAAAATGAATATTTGGTAAGTGTAAAAGGGGAAATAAACATAGGAAAGGATTATCATCAGGACACTGAAAAATATATCTAGAATGTATCATACCAAAGGCATTGCAAAGAGACCAGGATAGATATACCTGTAAAGGGTAATACTTGTAATTTTTACTTCCAAAAATTTATGCAGCGACGGTAATAGTGGTCAAGTTTACACTTACTCATATATGTACATGTGAACATAGAGAATATCTAGAAATTACCTATAGTTCTTTAAAAGGTTCAATTTCTTGGCTAGCTTGCCTTTGAATTTCATTACAGTTATATTCTATTAGATGTTTCAAATGCATAACTGTGGCATAGGGAATTCCAGGAAAGCCAAATATAAGGGCTTATTATTTTTGAGCCAAAATATTGCACTCCTGCTGTATTAGTTGTTTTATCCAATTGAGATGTGTTTTGTTAGCTCTTGTGTAATGTTTCCCTTGGAGACTCAAGAATAGCATAGCAGGTTACTGGTGAGGAATAAATGGCTAGTTTAGACCAGGAGTGAAGATCTGTCAAAATGTTCCAAAGAAGGATTCGCTTAATGCTGAAACCTGAGGAAAAGTGTAGGGATTAGTGTGTATCTAGTTGAAGTCAAACATCGTCAAAACCCAGAACAAGTGAAAAGTATTTTTAGTTTGGCTAGTTTGCAAAATGAGAGTCTTAAAAGTTATTGCTGGCACTGACCTAGAAAGGAAGACAGACCGTTGGTCTGTGTGTGCTAAGTCTCCTGAAGCCAGTGGAGAAATTTGAGGATAGTTTTTCAGAGTAAGTCACTGGAAAGCAGAGGAGAGCCTGGTTTGCCTGTTCCAAAGTGCATCTTCAGGTTCTGTTACTTGTGTTTATGTCTTAGTGAATCTGAGCCTTGCACTTTGTCTGAGATGAAAACAACCTGTTTGGAAAAGCCAGGAGAAAAGCAAAAGGCAAGTTGGTAGAGAGAACAGGAGTTTTTTCTGTAGGTAAGGTATCTTTGTGCTACATGCTGTTAATTTAATAAAGTCTGAAACGGAGACTTAGATGACTGTATCTCCACTAAGTACTAAGTCTGAATTTATCTGAAGAAACTAGATGCCAGAGGTGTAATTGAATGAAATTATCTTTGCAGTGATACTGAACCTTCCCTCAGTTGATGTTTTTAATTGCAATGTCAGGCTCCGTGAAGGGGGAGAAAGTCTGCATATTCATATTCCCGTAACTGTAGTGCGTGTGAGTGCATGTGCTGTGTCAAACAGTGCTAATGGGATCCCTGGGTTAAATCCATGCAAGACCATGAGACCACTGAAAGAATGTTTTCTCATATTTTGATCTCTTTGCCCGTATGGTGTAACCTGAAACAGGTTTTCTGGATTCAAGTGTGGTTTAGTGTCTGTTACTGCTGTTAAACTCAATGGAGTTACCCTGTGCAAGGCAGTGACTCGAGAGCAATCTCGCTTGTCCAGCTGTATGGTTCTGGTTAATTTTCTTGTTCTACTGTAGATCTCTGCTCCTTGAAGGACTTTTAAAGACTGCCTCAGCACTGGATCATCATCTTGGTATAAGTTATCTGTAGTCCAGTCACATTAAATATTGCATTTTTCAGGAAAGTCAAACCAAACAGTGTTTTTTGACAGGACTGATCCCATTTATAAATTGAATTAAGCAAAGTGTCTATTTTGTGGTAAATTCTGAAAATTTTGAAATTAATCTTGAAAATAGTTCTCAGTTTACAGTTGGACTTCTTATTTTACAAAACCAGATTAATTTAAAAATGTTTTGTTCTGTGATCTAGTGGTAATGGTACTTTGCTAGTTCTCTATAAAGATCAAAACTTAGTCTGTTCCTAGAGAATGCTTAGTTAAATCACTAATACCTGCTTTGTTTGCAAATAATGTGTGCTGGATATAAAACTTAACATTAACTGGTTTTTTGAGTGCTATCCAAGTAGATTAGACTTTGAATACAAACTTGTGTTTGATCTTGCTTATATTCCAGTGCTGAAGTGCTTTCAGCCAGTTTAAAGCCACTTCAGGGTTTTAGTGGAGATATTTGACTGAAAGCTGTTTGTTTGACACCCAGATCATTTGAAGAAGAGACAGTTAGCTTGACTGTCAAATTATTAAAGAAAAAAAAAGTAGCATGGTAAATGTCATCTTTCTCATCCAGCTAAGGGCCTCATACATTCAATTTTTGGAATCTGGAAAAAAAAGAAATTAAAGAGCTAGGGTGTGCAATGAAAAGGTAAATATTGAAAATGCTGTCAAACACCCACAGGAAATGGTGGGGAAAAGGAAGAGGATTATTTTCTAAGTTTTGAAATTTCTGTGGTTTTTTTGCAAGAGCCTTACAAGTTCTAAATTACTGTGGAGTACTACTTCATCTTGCAGTTTGAGGCAGGCTGCCAATTTGCCCATTGATTTATCCTCTTCTACTTTGTTAACTCTGCTGTGGGATCTTACAGTGAAATGATAAAACATACTAAAGTGAAAGAATAGTAATTTAGCAAAAGTAACAGAAACAAGTGAATTGGTGAGTTGAAGCACTTTAGCCCTTAATCAAAGGTGTTATCAGAACAGATGCAAAAGGCAGAATGGACAGGGAGAGGCATCATTCATGAGGATTTGAGTTTGGAGGGCCAAGGCTTTCCCCTTTTACACTTGAGTTGTTAATTTAACTCACAAAAGAAATATGAAAGAACACACCATCTGTTTTAACTGCTGGTGGTGAACATCTAGCAGTACACACCTCCCCCCACCTTCCCCAATTTCAGAAATTAAGAACTACTGTTGGCAGTAGGTAGTGTCTGTCACCGCATTTGATTGTTTAAACCCATTTTATTTGATTTATTTTTGATCACTACTTTTTTGTTGTTGTTTTCTGCAGGTAGACAGAGATTTTAGAATATTTATCTTAGAATTCCTGGCTTTCTTAGAGGAGTGAATAGGTTCAACCCTTTTTACTAGACTGATTTTCTAACTTTGCATAATGATTAAAACTCCACCCTGCTGATTATTCAAAGGAACCAAGAAAAAACAAATAAATGAGTGTGACTTGCAATTAGAACAGTTCTATTTGATTAGATTTCTACCATAAAGAAGCTATATACTTTTGCACTAGTTAGGTTTTAAAGCACTTATATTTTTAGAAGTTTCTTGTCAGTTCTGTAGCATTCAGGGTATTGTGATGTTTTGCTTCTTGCCACTTGTCAGCTCATAGTTCTACACAAAACATTCGTATTTTGATTCTTATGCAGGTAGTTGTGTATTTTGGTTGCAAATACAGCAGAAACTGTGTTAGTAATTTCTCACTTAAAATAAGATATTTTTTTTTTCTTTTAGTAGTCCCCATTTTTCTCCTTCCCCTCCTGAATTTAACTAAAGGGCCTATTCTATCTGTTCCTTTGCAGAAGTAAAACATTAGGACTATTGCCATTTCAGAAATCTAATAAGCAACTGTATTAAAAGCAAGCTATGTTACCAGATTTTTTGTAAGCACTAAGAAAAATGCAGTATGAAATTCTAATCCATTATAATGGGATGTCTTCGAGGCTAAAAACCCCATAGCTATAATAGCCACAAGATTGCAGGATTTCAGAGCAATGAATATAAGTACAAAGCAGCCAGCTTTGGCCTACATAATTTATTGAGAGGAAGTGGGGACTGACTGCAACAGTTGAGCTTTTAAAACTAAAGAAGTGAACAGATTGTTGCTGAGTAGAGTTGTGTACAGAGTATTTTTAAAATTAGTATTATGGTAAGTAAATGGAGCTCTAACCAGAGATGAAACCATGTGCATACTTCCTGTCTGTCTGAGACATCGCACAAGTGCCTGGGGGTGGCAAAATGAGTTTTGACATACATCAGCACAAATCAGAAGTGGTAAAGCTGGTGTTTCTTTGAATGAGTGATTTTTCTGATTACTTTGATAGGCTGTTTTGTGTATGGGGCAATTCACAGAATCTTGAAAAGCACAGGTAATTGTTTAGAAGACTTCATGTTCTGTAGCTGCCTTTTATCAAAATATTTTGTTTTAACTGTGGGAGTTCCTTGTTGATTCAGCATTTGAGTGTGAATACCTATAGCCATATTAGGCTAAGTTTGAACTGCTACCTCAAAAGCTGCTTGATCATGCTTTTAATGTGTATTTAGTGAGACTGTTGATTTAAAGCCTCGAAGTGACGGAGTATTTTAATTTATCTTATGATCTCTTCAAGCAACTAGTTACACAGCCTATTAACATCCTTTTTTTAAAACCTAAAAACTCTGTTCATCCTGAAGCTATGGGATTTTTAATGCCCTAGACTATAAGATGAAAGGTCCCTGCAATATTGCTTTTTTCCTTTGCAATGAAAGAGCACTTGAGTCTGACACTATAGGCCAAATCCAGTGAAGGACTGTAGCTAACCTGTGGGTATTTGTGATAATTCTCAGTGCGAGTGATGGCACTGTGGAAGTCGCCTTTGTGTTATAAACGTGCACATGTGGCAGTGGGTGCTGTGTCCACTGGGCAGAAGGAATTTGGTAAGAGTGCTTTATAAAGTAGGGTAGATTGTGTTGGATGGTTAGCTCAGAACCTATCTGCAGGCACTTATGACTTGTTCAGGCATCTCATTTCCTTTAACATGCTTCGTGTAACGGATTTGCAGTAGTCCAGATCCTCTGGAGGAGTGAGGCTGGTGCTTTATTCAATGAGCCAAGACTCCCAGCACATCAAATCGAGAACTTTGCTGCCTTCTCACCTAAGGTTTTAGTGTCTGGGGCTGAAGGCAGCCAGCAGGCTGAGCTGGGGAGCTATCGGCAGTCAACACTTGCCAGAGTTTCACGGTGTAGTACGTGCCACATTAGTAGTTCACTGCCTTTGAAAATGGAACATGCTGCATGCTATCCCAGCCTCCTGAGGGGGCAAATCTTGGAAAAATAGCCAAAAAATAAATGGAACATGAGGCAATGTCATACTTCTGCCAAAAAGGCAAATGCCCTACTGGAATGTTGAAGTATTACTTGAAAATTAAGTGAAATTGTACTTGCTTCTCTTGCAATTAACTAGGCCATACCTTTGTCCAGTTTCAGGCACCAACTAGAAGAAATATGTGAGGTAATTAAATCAAACTCTAGAGGGACAGTTAAAAATACAGGGCCTATAGGTAAAAAATAAAATAAAAAAAATTTACCTATAGATAAAATTTATACCATAAGTTGGTTTTTTTTTTCTTTTATAGATGGGATTACTCTAAGGAGTTGCATCTCTTGAAAGCTGCAAAGCAGAAGTACACTTGCCTCCATTTGTAGTATTGATAAGAAATAACAGTAGCAGGGATTGTTTAGATGAGATGTTATAGAAAAGCCTGTAAGCACTGCAGAGAGTGTGGGATATTCAGTCCTAAATGTAAGAATAGATATTACAGACACCTGTTATTAATAATACAGCTAAAATGATCCTGCTGAGAGGAACGACCTTGGTAACCTTTTATGTGTAATTAAGTTTTTGTTTGTTTTTCACAGGAATCTCATCCATTGTAATTTAATATTTGATAAAGTGGTTAGATTAAGTTATTTCAGTCTCTTTGCAGGTATTTTCTAAACTAATGTTCATAGTTCTTTCTCAGTGTCTTGTCCCTGGCCAGCAGTTCTACACTGAATTACTATGCAGCAATGAAGGGAGCATGGCAGATTTAAAACCCTCTCTCTTGTCTAAAACTTTTTGTGTTGCTGTATGACATTACACATTTTATACTACCATGCTTTTGGTACACTCTTGTGTACAGTTGGCTCTCTGCTACAAATTAATTTTGTCTCCAGAACCACAGTGCACATGTTCTTAGTTCCTGAATGCTTGGATTTGTGCATGGCCTTCATGTGCAGATTGGTTGTGCTTAACTTACTAAATAATATGTCTTTAGGAAGGATTGATTCTCAATAAGAAAACTTCAGTTTTTTCACTTTGTTTTGTATTTGCATTTTTTGTTTTGCATTGTTTGACAGCTGTGTGTAGGTTTGACATTACTCCCCCATCATTCTCCTAGCTAGCAACAATGGCAAAAACCAAATCCAGAGGCTACACATGATTTTTTTTACCAGACTTAGGATGTGATTTAATGTGTTATTCTATTATAATTTTAATGTGGTATTCTAAAAAGTACTTTATATTAAATTACAGATCAGCTACAGTCATGATTTCATACAAATATACAAAATAACATCTTAAATGCTTAGAATTTTGGAATATAATTTTATCAGTACATATGTAAACATAGACTAATAAAATCATAGCTGTATTTAGTGAATTGACTTCGGTTAGTGTTTGAGAAATCTCATTCTGCTGGGGGATTTTGAATTGTATGTCATTCCTTCAGCTTTCCCTTTCTGTTCTAACCTAGGAACAAAAATAACTCCTCCCCTCCTTTCCTTCCTCATAGTCAGTTTAGAAAGTGTTGTACAAAGAATGGAAGTAAACCAAGGCAAGAAATTTTATTTTGTATCTGCAGAAAAAGGGGAGTCATAGTTTATGGTTGGATTTTTTGGGTATTGGTTTTGAGTATTGGTGGTGGTTTTTTTTAAGGTTCAGTTTTTCAATTTAGTATTAATTGGCTTCTAAAGTTTTACACAATAGAAAATAGTTTTTAAAATTGATGATAACAGAATCTTAATATGCCACAATTTCAGTGAAAAAAACCCCAACGTTCTTAGATAATTATCTGATTTCAATATCTGTTTGCTGTTCCTGCTCTTGCTATCAGTTTTACAGTCTAAAAAATATTGTTATATATTTCTGTCAACTAAAATACTGGTATTATCAGTTAGCTAGAATACAGACAAGTCATTTCACATACAGAGATTTTCCTGTTCTGTATACTGTTATACTGAATTTTCTGTGCAACTAACTTTTTAAAGAGAAAGCAATCATTAAATTGCCCTTGACTAGAAATAGAAATAATGTCAAAGAATTATCAAATTGTTTTAATTGTTTTTGGTTTGTTTGGTTTTCTCTTGAGATTTCATTGACTGTTGATTTTTCAGACTTTACATAGTCTTAGTCTCTTCATCATTTTGCTCAGGAACAGCCTGGACTGGTTTCTTTGATTAAACTATCAAATGATCTTTGTTCCAATCCATTAGGAATGCAAGCGTATCATTATTCTATCATTCTTTTCAGTGCTTTGAAATATCCCAAGTTTTTCATAGCAGCATCTCTAGAAGAACTGTGGCACATTTTTTAAAATGAGGCAAGTTTTCCAGACTTAATAATTTAAATAATGCTTCTAAGCAATATCTGAAGCTTTTAGTTGGAAAAGGGGTGTTTGTCAATGTATGAATTGAACTTAACTTAGTTAAAGTGCTAAACAGGTATCAAGAACATACTTTTTGCTGAATTATTTTATCTTCTAATAACAAACACTTTACTCATTACTTTCTTTTTTTGACTTACAGTTCTCCATACTAGAATGAATTTTGGTTCTTACATGAAACACAGGAAATGTGAAAGACGTCTTTAAAATATTTGTGATTACAAGTCTTCATTGAGAAGCTCCTTATTTCAAATTAATTGTCACTTTTTTATCTGTATATATGTGGAAACAATGTTCGGACTTGAAATGTACAAAAAAGTCAGGCCAAAATTAATGAAGTTGCACCATTTTACAGTACTAAGCTATAATGTTAAATAGTTTGAATATTTAACTAAACCTTACAGGAAAAAAATTGCAATCTGGTAGCTATGGCAATAATTGACTTCAAGAAAGATTTTATATTTAGGGGGATAAACAGCAGGAGTAGGCATTCAAAATATCTTTTTTTCATGTAGTCTTTCAGCAATACTGAACAAGAGACCTACAGAAGGAATTGTAAAGAATTGGCATTATTTTTAGAGAGCTTGATCAGCAGTTCTGGAGTGTTTTTATTAAATAAAACATTTTATAGAGTGATATGCTATACAGATAGAAAGAATACAGATTTCCATTCTTAGGTCTGAAAGCACTATAGAGAAATATCAAATGCCTACTTGGCTTTGAGTAGGGTGTGCATTACGCCCATTCTGCAGACTTGAAAGTTGGTACAAGCCTGCTGGGCCACATCATGGTGCAGCAAGTCTGTGACCAAATTAGGAACAAAAGCAGAATTCAGTCGGTTTTATTCAGTATGGTGGGGGAAAAATACCTAAATACTGTAATTTTTTAAAGCATAGTCACCTTTCTGGATTTGCTACTTTGAATAGGAAATGAGGTAATTGCAGTTTAGATGTTTGGAAATTACACTACTCAGTAAATTTCTGGATGGAGAATTGAGTTGCTCTTTGGCAATGATTAGGATAGATTAACTTTTAAAATCTTTGAATTATTACTTCTCATCTTCTTAGTAGAGTTAAAATATTTTTATAATTTTATTCATCAGCTTATAGTTCCAAGAAAAAAAAAAGGAATTAGTTCCATAAAAATTCAAGTTTACAAGGACAAGTAAAAAGAATGAAAATCCATTCTGCATTTAATACAGATATAATAAATAAAAGAAATGTTACTTGTGATTACTAAATTGAATTTCTTGGTTTGGGTCTCTTGGTCCTTCATGATCTTAGAACCTGTAAATCCTTTCCACAGCTCACTTTTATTTGGAGAGGAAAATCAGCTTTTGAACCCTTTCAAGTCTTTAAGAACTTTAAATAAGCTTGGCACGAGACTGATCTAACTGAATAATTTGAAATAAAGAAAATATCTGCTTTGCACCTGTAGAGAAGGCTAAAGCTGTCAGAAGTTGGTTTAATGCTTCCAGACATCAGTGCACTCAGCTCTGATAACTTCCACCTTGGCAAAGGGGATAGACAACAATGACATTTTGGCACAGTTATGTGCTGTGTAATATTTGCTTACAAGATTGGTGAAGTATTACTTGAAACTTCCTGTAGATTTTAAATTGAAACTGGAAATAGGTTTCATTACAAGAAGCTCCCCTCCCCTGCTTTATAACTTGTAAATATTTGGTTTGGTCAGGATGTTTCCTACCATAATTTTGATTTGTGGGGAAATACTGATAAAATCGAACCATTTTCCTTCATAAACTTCAAAATTAATAGTTCTGCCTTTCTATGAAATGTACAACAGTAACAAAACCAAAATATCAAATCAAAATTTGAGTTTTAATCCAGAAGAAAATTTGCTCAAAGCACACTCTTACTCTTGGGCTTTCATGTAATAGCCTTTTCATGTGGAAAACATCACTGCCTTTTATTCTATTTTGTAGTTTGCAAGTTTCAGAAAAATTTCTCCAGTTTCCTGTTGTAGTGTTTTCATTTCTGGAAGGTGGATGATGGGCCAATGGATTTAATTTTAAAAAAGGATTCTTTTATTTTCTGGGCTTCAGTCTTTGTTTTGGAAACTTCATTTGCCTTTGAGGAGTTGTGTGCCTTGGTGATACGGTTTGTAGAAAGGTTTTAGAAGTTTCTTAGCTTTGTCGCTCTGAAAATACATGAGGAATGTATTTGAAATCAACTATAAAGATATTATCTGCAAATTTGAGTATATTAAAGTGTTATAATAATAGTTTTTCCTGAAGATGTCTGCTCTTACTATAAAGTTGAACATCCTCCGAATTACAGCAGGTTGAGCTGTAAGCAAAATCTTGCACTCTTAATTACGCTGTGATTTTGCCTATTAAAAGATTGATTCTGCAGTGTGTAGGCGGATCTCTGCTATTGGGTGGAACTTACTGCAGTTTGAAAGTATTTAAGGTAATAATCTATAAGTTAAATGCATTAGTATTTGGAGAGAAAATTTTTAATGGGTTTGTGTCTTTTTCACCTGTGTTCATGAAAATGTTTTTTTCAGAACTTGTCTAGGAGATGTTGGATTTATTCGGGTTAAAAAAAAAAAAAAAAAAAGCTGTTTTTGAAAATTAAAGTCTTTTTAAGACTTCATTGCCCCAAAAGTTTCTGAAAGCCTATTGAATGACTTTTGAGGCTGCTAATTCTGCAGGATGGGAAGGGAATTTAAGTTACCAGCTATGTGAATTTTTTGCCCTTCATTAGAAGACTTTAAGATTTGGCTTGGTTTTGGATTGAACTAGTGGGGTATGATTGGTGTGATTTCCCACTAAATTGTGGGACTGGGATGACTGTAGATGGAATAGTCAAGTATGTGTGTAATGATTCCACTTGCAAACTGTGTTTCCGTCTTAAATTATGGATGATAGGCAAACAATGAGAAGACACTTCCCTTGGAAAAATAACTTCAAAATACCATAGGCAGTAGGAAAATGGTTTTGCCACTGCTCCTCATGCTTACTATGGATAAAAAAAGGAATCAGATTTTGAGCCTTATGATATTTCTTTTTGAAGCTCAGTAATAATTTGGATGCCATGTGGGATCTTGACCAAACTTTTCTTGAACCTTGGTTATTGAAATTAAACAAATTAAAAAAATTTCAAAACTAGTCCATTCTTTTCACTAGTTGTGGGATAGTTGGGGTGGTTTTTGCTTGTTGAAAATGTATGACTAGTTTCTTGACTCAAGAGTCTTGTAGAGTAGATAAATGCTGAATTTTGAATGTTTAATGCAAACTGAAATCTTGGCTCTTCAAACTTCATATACGTGAAAGACTGAGGGAAGATTTTTCTCTTTGTATATTACTCCAAAAGCAGTCCTGCAGGCTTTCCTAGTAACCATGTCTGCTATGTTTCTAGATTGAATACTTAATCTTGTTTTCATGTGGTTTACTTGGAACATCCTATGCATGGTGCAGAAAAATACAGATTAGGAGATAGAAATAATACATTCACACACACCGTATTAGATGTGCTTATGGGTAAAGCACAATGTAAAGCTATTTTATCAGCTGCTGTATGGCATGACAGACTTCACAAAGGAATTTGAATATAGTAATGTAGCACAGTTGAAAGAAGAGATGTGAGGATGATTTCATCCCACGTAGATATAAAAAAATATATGTGTGGAAAAAAAAAAAGAAGCTGGAAAACCAACTTCTTTAACAGCTTTAAAATGCATGTAAAAGCGTGATGCTACCATTTTAGATTGCAGTGTTAAAATGTGTATTCCACAATGCTCTGGAGAGGTCTCTGTGTGTTTTCTCCCTCATACACAGAAGACCAGAACTATTAATACCGATGTAAATATCCAAATTCAGAAGACGTGCTGGTTGTTTTATGATGTGGGCATCTAGCCATTTATCAATCCTTCCAGGTATAATCAGCTCGAAGGCTGGAGCAGAACCCTTCCAGCAGCCTGCTTTTCCTGCCAAAGAAAATTCCGCCACTGAATTGGTGGAAATTGCTGACTGGTCACCTAGAGACTGCTTCTTATTTAAGTGGTAAACCAGCTTTTCAGCTGCGGCAGCCTGTGCTGCAGCTCCTGTGCGCGCACAGCAGTTGTGAATTGAGATAGCAGAGAAACTATTCATCCTACTGCCATTAATAAAACAAAATTAAGTGCTAGTAGTAGTATGGCGGTTGTCCATTAGTTTGGATTTCCTAATGGAAAGTGCAAAACTGCAGGAAGTGCTTTTCTTTTTATCCCTTCTTGCTCACCCAAGACAGCGCCGGAACTTTTTTTTATAGTAATTTGGCCGATGATTTAGGATATTCAACGCCAGGCGCATTCCAGCGGCGTTCCGGAGGAGCCTGCACTGCAGGGGCGCGGGCAGCGCTCGCACGTTTTCCCGGCCGGATCCCGGGGAGTTGGCGCTGCCGGTGCTCCGTGCCCGACTCCAGCAGCGGCAGGCTCCCGGGAAGCCCTGCGTGCAGATTTACCCGGCAATCGCCTTAAGGGGACAAATTTAGTTTACGGCAATCCGCGCTTAATCTGCCGGAGCCCTGGGCGCTTTCGGGGAGAGGGCGCGGGCGGGCGGCTGCGCTCGGGGCTGGCTCGGGCAGCCAGAAACTTCTGGCAGCTTCCCGGCTCCGGCCCCTCCTCTTAAAGCGGCAGGTCCCCGGAGAAGCGCTGGCGCTCGGCTGCCCACCCCGATGAGCGGAACAAATCACCCGGGCGCCGTCTTCCTCCGGCGGCCTTGCCGAAGCTGGAGCGTCGGCCCGGCTGTCCGCAGCTCCTCGGGGCGCTGCTCGAACCGCTCTGGTAGCGCTCAGCATCCCCCTTCAGCGAATGCTGGGGAAGGGAAGGGCTCATCCCGATCTCTTCCCAAAACAGCCCCTCCGTAGCCCCCGCCTGGCTGCGGCCGTAGGCTCCCGCGGGGTACAGCTCTCCCCTGGTATCCGTGTGCGGACGGATGTCCGTGTCCCGGTGTCACCCAGCAGAGCGGGCCCCGCTTCGGTAGCCTGGCCTCGGTCGTTCGTGCAGACAAAATAGTGATCCGTCTTGGAACCGCCCGCTTGGTGAGGGGTTTCCGTGAAGATCTTCAATGCCGGTCTTCTGGTGATAGTAAAACAACCAAACGAACAAGTCGAGGTACTACCATCAGCTTCACTTTTCTCCTTCCTGTGTGAGCCCAGAGATTTTCGAAAGAGTACATACAGAGACATAGAAACATTGACAGGATGTCCTGGGGTCTGTATCGAAGCTGCTCTGAATGAAAGAAGTTCATGATCTCATAAATGAATGATGGCATGTGCTGGGCATGCTTTTCAATTTTGCTCTTGACAAAAGTTTACTGATGGTTTTATGATATGCTACTGAAAAGATGATTCTTATCTTTAAATTGTAAAGTGCAGGTGATTACGTTTACATATAGAATGTAAATGCCGATTCACATTGTCTTTTAAAATAAAATGAAGGCTGAGACAGCAGCGTATGAGATTAGTACAGTTTTGTTTTAAGAGGCCTTCAATAATTTTAGGAAGCCCAGAACTTTTTGTTTTATAGGGTAGTCCCCCTTCCCTTTAAAGACCACTGCAGTGATTCTTGTTAAGATATTTTCAGTATGCTTGCAATACGTTTTCCAAGATTACTGAACTATCAGATTCTAGCTGCATTTTAGCATACTGTTTTGTTGGTTTTTTTCTGGTAACCTGCTCTGAAAAGCCTAAAAAAAGAATAAAAACAAATCCTGATAAAACATGTCAAAATTAAATAGGCAAAGATACATTCAGTCTGAGTATAAGGACATCTAATAAATGACGTAAGCACAAAGCAGGGAAGGGATAACAGAAAGGTAAAAATAGCTGTATACTAATTTTTAATCTCTCTAATGTTGGTGGAATTGAATAAAACCTGCTTGAGAACAGGTGACTCAGAGTTGGTAAAAATGACAAAGTCATGGTAAGAATAATCTGAAATTAATGCCAGACTCTGATCATTACTGTTTATTTTTCTAGTTTGCATTCTCTATGATGCATCGCATTTTGCTAATTATTTTAACTTGCCACTTTCAGCCTCTGTCAGAATGAGGGAAGTATCTTGGAAATTTCAGTTAAATGATTTGGGGGTGGAAAGCCCATGTAATTTGTCTTTCAATGGAATAATAAAATTGCAGGAAAAGATCCAGTAGGTATCCAGAAGATTTCAGATACTGTTTTAAAGTACGTAATGATTTAAAGTGGTAGCTATATTAATTTCATCATTTTTCTCTCAAAAGCCACTCCAATGCTGTATTTCTAGTAGACATACCTACATTGGTAATCAGATAGTCCATATGTTTGCTATTCTTTGAAATTCTTTACAGTAGTAAATAATAACTAATTCCAGTGAAAGGAATAAGAGTAATTACAAAGGATTTAGGCTAGAGATTGAAATTAACTTGTGTGTTAGTAACAGAAGTTCTTACAGATGTCGTTTTCTGAATGAATATTCTTTCTGGAAGAGGTTGTTAAGAATAGGAATATTGATAAAGTAATCACAATACTGGTAATTATGATCTTTATAAGAATTTAAAGTCCTGCTTAAAGTTTGGTTGTTGACTTGCCTGTTCCTCTGCTATAAATTTTCAAACAGTCAAAGACCAGAGCTTCAGATTATCTTTGTGCTCAAATTTATTTTTTTTTTTTTTAGTTAGTGTCAATAGCAGCGAAGAAAAAGTGTTCTATGTTTTTCTGTAAGTTCACCTTGATAATATGGATTGGTCTTTGTGATAATTCTTTTGGCTGTATAGGGAAGTATAGACTGACACTGACACAACCAGCTCTTTGAGTTTTGTTTATGGGAGAATCGTAGCTGTGTGCATCTGCGTGGACCCTTCTGGGATCTGTCGCTCTTGTTAAAGTAATCCCAGTACTCCAGACTTTCTTTTAACTTTGGAAGAGGACCTGGCATGAAATGCTATCACCACTCTAGTGGTGAATGAGTTTCTTCACTAAAGAGTGCAGTGGAGCAAGAGGGATGCTCCCCTTTTAGAGCTTTACTGTCTTTGCAAGAGAATACATTGCTGCTTTCCTCTGCTCAGATTCATATTGTGTGAAATAGCCACTTCTTGGTTCACTTCAGTGAGAGTACTGACCAAAACCAAATATATCACCATCTGAGTCCCTCTTTCAGCATCCGTCCAAGTGCAGCAAGAGAAAAGTATTGCAGCCTGCTTCAAAGGCAATTACTGTTGGACAAGCAAGGAGGGAATGAATTTCAGAATCCCAGCACTCTTAACAGATTCCTTGCTAATCTCAGTGGAGTTTTATTGCTGTTAAACCTGGATTAGGAAAGGATAGGTGTTCACGGATATATTACCACTGGCGTAGTATATCCTACTACTCTGCATGCAGTCACGTACCACACATGCAGGGAGAGAGAGCGAGGAGTTCATTAGCACATTCATGCCTCTGATGATCTTAGAAAGTGCAGATTGATAACAATTTTACAGTACTCAGAAATATATTCTATTGCCTGCCAATGAGAGAGACTGGAACAGAGTCAATGTAAAAAACATCATTAATAATGAGTTAACCCTGTAGCATCTTATGTTTCTCAATTTCAAGTTTTGTAAAACTTAAATTTCTGAGAAATTATGCATTGAAGCATTCAAGGACACACTTCCATGCCTTTACTTCTGATATATTGGAGCTGGAAGCAGCTAGTGGGAATTATCTGATGCTGAGTGCAAGCACCTCAGTCTCAAATAGTATCAGTCTCTGAGGCCTGTGAAGATTTATCTCTGTATTTTTCCCACAGAGAGCCTGGATGTGCCAGAGATGCCTCTTGTAAGCTGTGTTTGAATGTGTAGGGGCACAGAAATACAATGTGGCTTCGACAAGGGCTTAGAACTCTTTGCTCTGCTCTTGTCTGGGTCTCCATGGAAGCTTGCAGCTCTTGAAAACAAACCTTGCTCCTCTTGCGTGTCACCCTCTGCCTTCCCTCTTCTGACCCAGAGTCTATGAAGTGATACTGAGGTGGTTCAGTTATCTGGGATCTCCTTGCCCAGATGACATTAGGAGAGGCTGTGTGAGAGATGGACTTCCTTTGAAGGAACTGTGCCTTCATGAGCTCACTCAGTTTACTGACTTGACGTATGTTCTCCTCCTATTCCCAAACCCTCTTATCTCCCACCACTTCTAGTTCTTGTTTCCCTGTTTGGGTGTCACCTGTTCTGTGTTTCATGTCACAGAGCCTAGTCTTTTGTCTGGACCCTTCACCTTCATTGTGTGTTTAGACTCTGTCAGTCTCCTACTGTACCTTGCCTCTGGGCTGCTCTCCCGATGAGCGTCACCTTTATCATTTACTTTATTCAAAAGTGGAAAAGCAAAATCTCTTCAGAGTTGTTCTATTTACTAACGAAAAATGAGCCTTAATTATTTGAGGGAAATAAACATCAGTGTCTTCATGCGACTTATCAGGTCTTGAGGCAATTAAAGCAGAAGGTAGAACGCTTGGTTGGCCTTCACCACTGCAACAGAACTGATGTCTTGCTGTGTCTTCAGGTGGTGCAGAGGCTAGAAGCCTTTGTGGTGCTTGTTGTAGATAACTGTGGTATCAGTTTATTATGTTTATGATCTTATATCACAAGATATATGTATATTACAAGATTGTAATTATGTTCATTGTATTAGCTTAGTATTGTGTTCTATGTTTCTACTGCTGTGATACACATATGCTGGCAATTTAAGTTTCATTGGGCTGTTTTGTAATGCTTTGTTGTCCAAACCTGGTGTGACTATGGTAGCTGTGTTGCCAGTGGACAGTAATTAAAAAGCAGTTGTTTTCCTTTCTGTTCCAGGCAATTGATGAGCCTCCCTATCTCACAGTGGGCACTGATGTGAGTGCGAAGTATAGGGGAGCCTTCTGTGAAGCCAAGATCAAGACAGCAAAAAGGCTTGTCAAAGTCAAGGTATGTGGTTTTCCTGCCAACACATTTTTTGAGGGGGGGTAAAAAAGTGATTAATGTTCAAAATGATCCAATGTGGAACTTCTTAGTCTCAGGACAGCTAAGAGGCTGTCCTGTCCTTGGAGGCTGGCAGTACGGTCTTTGAAATAACAGCAAGCTTATTATTGTTGGGATGGGAGGAATTCCCCCACTCCTACACAAATAAATACGTTCTGTTTCTGTCACTATGTCATCTGTGTGTTTTTGACCTTCAATGCCATAGGCTGACCTTAAAGTAATTGATTAAAATGTGACAAATGTAGGCTTATGTATGGGAGAATATTACCAGAAAATAGCTAACACTACTCAAAGTAGGCTTAATATGGTTTCTTTTACTTGAGGGGCACAGGTCACTGCCGTTTAGCAGTGGCAAGTAGATAATGCTTCAGGAATAAGGTGAAACCCTTCTGCCTTCCAAAAACCACTTGGCATATTGAGTTCTACAGAATAGCAAGCAGGGGATCTCACCTAAGCTTTATGATAACTGGTTGATGACTGAATCAATATGAGCCACGTGCAGTACAAATAAAAATTCTGAAAAGAGATTGCAAGAGATACATTTTAACATTCCTTGACAATTTAAAGTATCATTTCTAGAAATAAAGAGAACAATACACTGCAAAATGGCCGTATATTTCTCTTGGGATAATGTTGCCCTAAACACTTCTGATTTGGGAGGAGGTACTATTTTTCTGCTTTGCCTCTTAACCTCATACAGAAATATTACAGAGCAAGGATCAAAACCACCTAGAAAATACAAATTAGATTGTTGCTCTGCAAGAGTTATGGTGGCGGAATATCTGTCTTATATCTACTGTAAATTTAAGTGAAAAATGTGTGAAAATGTGAGTGATGATAACCTGTTATTGAAGACTTTTGTATGCTATAAACTATTGTGCATTATTTGACTCTGCCCTCATGCTATGGCTGATTTTTGCCTATAGTGTGTCTGAGGGAGAGAGCAAACACTCTCCATAAACCCTGGTGGGAAGGACTATTGTCACTTATTTGATAATAATGTTAAATACAACAAGAAGATTTTAGTCTTAAATCTGATGGAAGAGCAAATTAGTGGTCTTTTAATTTCATTAGTCAAAACTCTTAATAGCATCAGCTGGTCTATGCTTTACAATACCATTGGGTTGAAATGATTAACTATTGCTATTTAAACTGTTAAGCATCAGTATTTAAGGGCAGGAATTGAGTTGTGCCTAGATCAGTGAAATCTTAACTCATTTCAGTTCTTTAGGGGCCTTTCAGTCCACCTCCTTAGATGGCCACTTGCTATTTATTATTCAGTGCTAAATATTTTCTTATGGGTTTATAACTTGAAGTTTGGTCACTGCAAGGTTTTCAGAAAGACCTTGACATGAAATTGAGTTTTTCCATAAGTTGTTTGTGGAGATTTTGTACTAAGCCCTCTGGATTCAGGTGTGTGTGGGTGTGTGTGTGGGGGGTGTGTGTGTGTTCACTGTTACTGTATTGCTTAGGGCAGCTCAGCCCCAGTTCTGTTGTTGCTTTGTAGAGTAATGTGATTTGTGGCTGAGATTTTTGTGTGTAAGTGCTGTAACAGTGTCTGTTTACATTGTTTTTTCTCCACCAGGAATGTGTATTCCTTAAACTTAACAGTGGCCCTCTGATTTTCTCTGAAAATCTGTTTAGCTCTTTCTGGTACATGCATACTTTCCCCAATATGAGCTCTAACAAATATTCTCATTATCAGGTGTGCTTTGTCTGGAATTTTGGTCATTTATCTGCTGCATTATTTTTTTCTCTTGCTGAATGAGTTTCTTTTGGCCCCAATATATACTTTATGCCTTAGTCTTCTGGAGCTACTAGAGAAGAAAGAAAGTCAGTTAACTTCATACTGTCAATTTCAGTGTAAATCATTCATTTAAGTTTTATAACTAGATGTTCTGCTGAGAAAGTAGGATGGCAACAAAATTCTTTCGATATGGAGTATTGTAATCTTCAGACAAGTAAAATACGTTTAATTGTGTCTCCTTTTACCTGCTTTCTTCTGTTGAATTCTGCTTCCTAGAATATTTTGAGGAGATACTTTCACGATAACTTTCCCATTACCAGCATAATTTAATAACTTCATTCAGTTTAATGGAAGTGCTGTGTACTTACAATTTCAGTATCAATAGGTACTGTATTTCACAGTTCAGCAGTTTTTGGCAAATTCTGTACATGGTATGGGGTTCTACAGTAACATGTAACATCATCGCATATGTGGTCATGGAAAGCATTGAAACTTCAGATTTGCCTGGACTTTTCAAAAGTGTTGAAGGCAGTACAAATTTGACTCAAGGGCAACACTTTGGGTGTTCCAAGAGTGTTAGTCTACTTTATCAGATCTGTGATACCTTTTTTTAGAGAGTTATTTAAGCCAGTTTATTTTGGCAGCATCTCCTAAAGGGATTAGCAGCATCATCCACCACCACTTGCATTTGGGCACCCTGCACAGAAGTTTCAGAAGAAGCTGTTTTCTGTGTAGGTCTTTATTAAACAGAAAAAAGTAAAGCTTCTGCTGTAACAGGACTTAATAGGACTGTCTTTTCAGGATGGTGAAGAAAAAAGAAATTCCAGCTGAGACTAACCAAGTTGATGATAAGCTGAATGTCTTAGTCTTTTGTCTGAGACAGAAAGGTTCCACACTGCTAAATACTGTGGAAATTAAAACACACAGCTAGCAAATACTGACATCACTTTTCTGAGTTTCAAGGAAGGCCAGCAGTATCATGCTGAGTTTGGAGTTTGAATATTTCTGTTAATAACCAGTATTTTTTGAGCACATATGAATATCTCAAGAAGCAAAAACTCTTGGTATCAAAACTCTCTTCCCCCCCCTCAAAGAGTCAAAGCCCCAAGACATGTTTAAAAAGACAAACCATTCTGGAATACACAATAGCAATTTGCTTTGTTTACCTTTCATTAGAGTACATTAATTGATACAGTGGATATTTCATATGAGCCACTAGTGACCCTGGGTTTTAGATTGTTTTGCATGTTAACTGAACTTTGGCTTTCTAGATAAATTCCCCCAAAGAGAGAATTAAATACCTGTTATCTCTCAGGATGAAGTTCAGAAGAGTAGTCTTTGCTCAGCTAATTCCTAGCCTGAATCCTTTGTCTGCCTTTTGGTTATACAGTATGATTTTGTCTGTGTGGTGGACAGAAAGTATTTGTCATCGGTAGGTGGAGGTCTAAAAAGAACTTACTCTCACAACTGTATGTGTTGCTGTAGTTCTGGTAGAAGATAGACGACTCTTTCATTGAAGTAGCACCTGGAAGGCAGTGTAGCATTTTAGAACATTTGTTTTCTAATTAGACAGTCAAGATAGATTGTCCTTAGTCCTGGTTGTAGGTGCTGTTCTTGGCAAAACTCCTTAAAATCTCCTCTCTGAGAAGGCTATTGTAGCAGAATTTGTGTTAGAGAACACTGTGGTTCTGAAGGAAATTTTGCTGTTGCTGTGTGCTACAGTGAAGCTCTCAACAGCAGTGAGAACATGATCTTGGGTACACTTGTGAAACAAGTCCTGAGTTTTGATGTAGGATTACTGTAGTTGAGAGTTATTGTTACACAGCTGGATCTCATGTTACATTCTTACTTATTTCACATACTCAGTAAAATGTCATATACTTGCGCAAAGAGAGTGTGTTCTCATGAACATCAGAACATCGTTTGTGTGTGTTAATAAATGTACATAGGTACAAAAAATGTAATGCCAGGATTTTCTCAGTTTCCTGTAATTTTAAGACCAGAGTGGAAATAAAACTTCAGATGTAATTGATAGGAGGATCCTATGACTTTTGGTGTAACCAAGTTAATTGTGAATGAAAGGAAAGGTGAATGTCTATAGCACCTGGTACAGGAAGTTTGAATTTCCAGACCAATTTTTTTTCTGAGGACAGAGTGTGTAGATTAAAGACAACAGCCTTTGTATCTTTATGGGAATGACAGAGGGAAATACCTTGGAAATGTTTACAGGATTTACTTACTCCAGTTTTGAAGGATTGAAGTTAGCTGTTTTTACATTTCCTCCCAATTAACTCTGTTTATAGGCTAGACTGACATTAACTGAAAGCCTGTTTGAGTTGATCATTTTGTTTGGTCGACAGCAGTGTCCTGTACTTGTGTGAGCCCTTCAACCATGAGGTGAAAAATACACTTTTATCAGCAAAAGATAAAAGTGCTAAAACTGTTTGATTTCAAAGCACTGAAATATAAGTGTTTCTTAAAAGTTGTACTCAGAAGTCTTGAAACTTCCTCCTTTCTTGCTGCGGTACTAGGGCAGTTCAAATCATTTAAGAGAGCTGCAGAGATCATTTTGAGCCATTAGACAATTTTGTTATACTCTTGTCTGTCATTTCCTTTAGAGATAATGATTCTGTTGTAAAAGATAAAAAATATTTTAGAAGTTTTGATAACTAAGAGATTGGCCCCTCATGTTTCTAAAATAAATGAATAAAACAGCTTTCAGCAAGTGGAATGGTCATGGTGACTAATTGTAAAATGAGAGTAAGAGAAGGGCTATTGACGTTTGCATGTGCTTATGCTGCTCAATTGTATCAAGTGATTGTCAGTTGAATTATATTTTTTAGGTAACCTTTAGGCATGATTCTTCAACAGTGGAAGTGCAAGATGACCACATAAAGGGTCCCTTAAAGGTAATAAATCTGGTTTATATCTTGCTAATTATTTGAAAAACATTTTTTTTTTTCCAGTATTTGACATAAATGTGCATATACGGGTATGGGGTGAGAGTAGAAGGTTCAACTTACTACACGGGCTACGTATGATCATAAAGCATAAAAGGTAATGCTACAAAGCTAGGGACAGTATACTCTTCATGTTAGCTTTTTTCTTTGTAGTTAAAGGGGATGCAGCACAGGCTGGTGCAAGCCTCTTTGTTCATTTTGCCTTAAAGCTAAGAAGTATGGCTGGTGCTGATTTTCAGTCACCGTTCCTTTGGAGAACTCGGCTGTAGGATTTGATGGGAAAGCTCTTATACAAGAGAATGACATCACTCAAATTGGTTCTTGTTCCCCACCTGCTGGCAGGAAATAATCAGCTCAGTTAGTTGGCTTATTTTAAAGGAATGAAAAAAAGAAGTTTGAGGGATACAAATATATTCAAGTGAAACTGGAAAAACATGTTATATTTAACATGGAATAGGTTAGAAATTATCTCTGTTTGCTGATACAAAAGTGTTGATTTCATTGCCTGTTTTAGAAACTCTCCAATGCTAAGTGAGTTCTGTATTTTAGGTAGGAACTGTTGTGGAAGTGAAGAATCCAGATGGAACATACCAGGAAGCAGTTATCAACAAATTAACAGATGCAAGTTGGTATACTGTAGGTAAGAAAAATATTTATGTATTTGAATAGAACTCTTGACTTAAAAATAAGCCTGTGACCTGGACATGTCCTAAGCATGGTGAGAGAGATTTTTTGGAGAGAGATGCTTAGGTGTTCAGAGTTTTTATGAAAAATCTTTAAAGATAAACTTCTTATTTTGGGTTTTTATAGGAAACTGTCCGCCTTAGAATGTGTAATTGGGACACCAAATAAAGGCCTAGTGCATTTCTCTATAACTGGTGACTGCTCCTTAGATATTTAGTATACTGTTGTTAAATATTCTGAAGCAAAGTATGCTGTCACACGTCCTTAAAAAAAAAGCAAGGAAGTGCTTTTAAAACACAAGCTGCAACACCTACTTTTCCCTACTCCCAGACTTAGCCCTTACAACAGCTGCTGTTAAAATACACACAGCTTGTTATAATGTGATATTTCAGATGTTAAATAATATATCCACTTGCTCTATAGCAAATATAGGGTGGGTTTTTTTTTTAATTTATATACAGGAAATGTATTGATTCTTGAGAAACTACATAACCCTCTCCTGGGTAGATATGGGAAGATGAAGACTAGGTCTTGAAAGAACTTTAGCAAGACTTAGTTCTTTTGAGGTATGGGTTGTTGTTAATGAAGTGATGTTGAACAACTAGGGCGAGACTTTTATTTTCCCTAGTCATAGTCCTTTCAGAAGGGAATAGAGCTCTAAATTTAGGTAAGACCTTACAGATAAGTGTTGAAGAATATATGTCTGTTTTCCTGTTGGAGAAGTAGAATCTATTAGTAAAGGAGAGACTGGGTTAGGATGGAATGAAACATAAGGTACAAAGACAAGAACTACCATTATAGATAGTGTTTTGGTGATTAATACAGAAGCGGATCAGATATGAGAGCTTTTAAGAAGCAAATTGTATAGCTGGTGTTAGAACTGTGTTATATGTCTGTTTACATTTCTGACAAAGTGTGATGTTAGCAGTTCAGCAAGAAGAATAAGATAGGAATCCATGCAGATTAAATTTTGAAGGTGGATGTCATGGAGTTGCAGTCAAAGTAGATGTCTGTCAAAAATCCTGGACTTGGGAAATAGGAAGAAACATGGGTTTCACTCTAAACTCTTGTATTTTGTAGATAAAGGCAGACAAAAGCATGTTGACCTTGCAGAATTGGTAAAAGCAGCACAGCTGCTGGCAGTGTAGCACACTTTGATCGAGAATTGACTGTAGCTGTGGATGATTAGAGTAATCTTTGTCAGGAGGGTGAGTGGAATGAGACGGAAATTGCCTTCACTGACAGTGATGACTTTGCAGATCTGAGTGAAAGTCCTACTGTTAAGATAGAGTTGCCATTTACCAGATTCGAGAATTGGCACACATCTTAACAAGCAGCTACCTCATGTTGTCCTAGCACTTGCTGAGAAACATCTAATTATTTACACCGTTAATGATTTTGTGAATAAAATGACTATGATTTGGTCAAACACTTTGTGAAGGCATAGATCGATCTAAAGTAGTAGCTTTCCAAAAGTTACTTAAGACCAGATATGCCGTTGCAGCAGTATCTGGAGAGAAATAAACCTTTGAGGGCTGCTTGAGACCTCTTTTAACACTGAAATACGGGCAAAGTTGCTTTGAGCATCCCTGTGTGTCTTGTATTCATAAGGTGTTGTCTGAATAGAAATTGTACATCAGTTTGCTTACATGGTTTTTTTTGGTGCTACTGCTTTCCTATCAAAGAACAACAAGAACTAAATTAAATTTTTATAAAAGTCCAACTAGTATAGTCTTTTAAAATTAGTATAGCACTGTGTGTATATGTGTATGCGTAAAACTTTTAAATATGGTAGGCATACGTATATAAATATGTGTCTGTATATACACACAGATACATACATACATAAGTGTCCTTAGTTTTGCCTGCCCTGTAAAAATTTTTCAAAGAGCTCAAGGTACTTCAGTCCTGGTAACTAGATACTGTTTTGTCATTCATATAAATGTCTCTTAAAGTCTGTGTTTCCTATGAGGGGGGGAAGAAAATTACGGGATTATTTGCTTTACTAAAAATGCAGTACTATGCATGTTCAAAAGCAGTCTTATCCCCTTCTGCACTTTTTTGTCTTTACATTGCTTTTTCACAGAATTCAAAGTGGTTTTAGTTGCATTAAGTTGTCTCTTCNCCCCCCCCCCCCCAGCTTTTTTCTTGCTGTTTCAGAATATGTGGTTTTAAATACATTACACTACTGTATGCCTGCTCAGTAGATTGTTTTCAGGATGTTCCAATAGATCAGAATGTCATACTCATTAAGCCATATGTGCTCTGCTGGCCACATAAGTCTTTCAGGGAGGTCAAGCTTTTCCTCTGAAAGTATTCATGTTACGGAACAAGATTAAGATTCCCTCTGGCAGGGAAGAGGCCGCAAGCAGATTACCACATAGGATACATTATGTGGCTACCTACCTAGCTCTGAATAGGTTTACCTCTGCTGTAGTCAGCTTATCTGTTGAAGTGGATAGATTTTTTTTTATCTCTCTTTATGTAAGGAGACTGTTACGTTAATTAACACAAACTGGATTAGGAACCTGCTGACTTCTACTTCACTTAACCAAAGGGGGGCTTAATTATGTGTTGACCATTTGAGATGCAGTTCCAAATCTCTGTGGTTTGTGTGCAGTTCTTGCCATTGATACTTACCAACAAATTTTGAAGTGACAGATGTGTATCTCTAAGTGATACTTTATCACAATTGAACAGTGTTCAACAATTACTATAGTCTGTAATACAAGATGGGGAATTGTAGTTGGAGGGGGAAGTTTCTTCATCAGCAGTACTCAATTTTATATATCGATGAAAAATTCTCAGAGGTAGCTAAAAGGTTCTTTATTATCAAGTAAATACTAGTCAAGAATTTTGATGTACCTTGTTGCTTTTTGTATATTTTTCTTTAAATTAGTAAATGTTGAAGAGTAGAGCACCCGCCATCTCAAAGAAGGAAATGGCTAAAATTTCTCTCTCTAATCTTGCTGGTCAACAGCCATTCTCCTAACACTGTTATTTTGATCTGTTGATGGGCAGAGGAGGATGTTTAAGTGAAAGTGAAAGAGACATGTTAAGAAGTTGCTGAAACTTCTGGTTTTTTAATGTAATATTTTAATGTTATCTTGGAGTTATTTCTGTGCCCACAAGTCTTCAAGATCACTGCTGTGTTGGGAGCAAGAATATAATTATTATCACTGCTCAGGAGGGGAGAAGAGATCAATTCTTGCCTCACTGAGCAGTGCAAGCAAAACCTAAGAGTCAAAATTTGTCACCAGGTTTTCATCTGCTAAGTACCTGCAGAAGACTTGACAAAAGCTTACTTTTTATATGACCAGTTTATCAGGTTGTGAAGACCCCACCTTAAATGTGTTCAGTGCATTTCAGGATTCTAAAGCATAGTGTATGTAGCTGAATGGACTGTATTATGAACTTGTTTCCAGTTAACCTAGTGATAGCAGAGGTAGCAAAAAATCTAGAAACTGGGAGCTCCACAGTTTTGTAATGTACAGCTGGTTTTGATGATTGTCAGCACTTTGACTATTGTCATCTTCCTTAGGCTGATATCACTGTTGTTTTGTAGTGTAGTTGCATGAAGTCAGTAGAGAAAGACACTGAACTTCCATACAACATTAAACTGCAACTTTTTGCTATGAATATCCATTTATGTTTTTCCATGGTAAGCAGAGCTTCCACTTGAATATCATAGGAGATCTGGTTGTGTAATTAAATTCTTTAAAAATTATAAATGTTAGAAGAATAGTTTTTGAATTCTAGTGTATTGAATTTAATTTTGTGTCCCAATCCATGAATCGTCTGCTCGACAACTGATTACTCATGATTCCTTTTAAGATATGCAAGCATGAAGTAGCTATGGGGAGAGAGCAGCTTATATGTTTGGTCAATCTGTGAAATGCTTTACTGGATCTGCAGTGTTACTTGGGCAAAGGTTTGTTCTAGGGGCTGACTACAGGAATATATATCCCATTCTTTCTGACATGTAAATGAATTACTTATTAATATCCTGAGTTAAAAAGAAATGTTTTCTTTCCTCACTTCTTATCTGGTTACAGTATTTGATGATGGTGATGAGAAGACTCTGAGACGCTCTTCCCTGTGTTTAAAAGGAGAAAGACATTTTGCTGAAAGTGAGGTAATTGAAGAGTTTTTATATTACAACTTTTTATTTAGAAAAATTTGAAAGTGATACTTTTATTACCTCGGTTTTTAGTATGTTATGTGTATCCATGCTACTAAAAAGGGAGATTATGCAAAGTATGGTCCACAGGGTCTGGCTTATTCTTTTTTAAAATCAAGAAATACAATTAGATTTCACCGAACTGTGTAAGTTAAGAAAAAAAATCAGGATTTAATCTTTTTCATTTTTGTATTATTGATAATTCATAGATTGTAGATCACACAAAAAGCCTGCGATCACACAACTACTTCACATTGTATAAAAAATTATTTGTAAGTATTAGTCAGGAAAAAAATCACAATAGACTTATAACATAAAAAACTAATGTACATGTTTCCACATAATTAAGTTCTGCTGTATTTTTGATGGTCAAATCCAATTTGCAATAGCTGATGAAAGATAAATGCTTTTCTTTTAAAAGGCCAATAATAAGTTGCTGTTACTTGTTTATTTGACAACAGCTACCAGTATTTTGAAGCTGGCTCATGTCTTAGAGGTCACTTGCACAATTAAGTATGCAAACATTTGTAGCACATTTCGAGTAATTGGAATTTCAGAGTGAGGGTTATTCCTTCATATTATGTAAGACAATCTGGACGGATGGACAGATTTATGTAAACATGTTTGTTTATTGGACAGCTACTGAAGATGGGTTTTTTTGCTCTACATTAGTATGCTGTTATTATTGTAGTCAGCCGAGTCTGTTGTTTGCATACTGCATTCTTGTGAAGATCCGGATATCTTCTAGAATCCTAAATCAGGATTAAACACATGTAAAGACGGGAGCCTAATTAGATGCCTAAATCTAGATTCAGATAGAAATGCTATTATTTTAAAAATTGTGGTATTCCTTCAGTTAGGTCTTTGTTACTAATGATCAGCACAACTGAAGATTAGATTTCTTCTGTTCCATAAACACTATTTTAATATGGTTTCAGGAGTATTAACTTAGAGTACATGGGTTGAAAATTTTGGTCTCTATATATTGCTTTCTGACCTGTTTGGCTGAATGGGAGTAATTTGGATAATTTTGTCAGATTCAAAGAAACTGTACGTTCAGATGCCTGCTACTTCTTATTTTATCATCTTCTTTATCATCTAAGCTTTTGATGTTTTGCCAGAAGTCACTGATTTGCAATTCACTGTCACCAGCTCTGAATGAAACATGCTGTACATTTCTAATAATTACCTTGTGATTGCACAGCTACTCAGCAGGGAAAATTGCGTCTCAAATTTCTTTTGTAATTAGGCCAGTGCCCCACAGTTGTCTTGTTCTGATATTGCTTCCGAAGTGTGTGGTGTAGAATCTTTTAGGATGTCCACCACACTCAGAAGTAGTCGTTCATTTATTTTTAGATTCTAAAAAGCCAGTTTTCTTGTCCCTAAGTCAATTCTTTCTGAGACAGAATACTTTTGAGATTCTTGTCAGTGTTACACATTGGAAAATTCACGCATGACAAAGAAGTTGAAGTCAGAGGACTATATTTAATTTGGAAGGCTTTCTGCCTTCTGTCAAAGAACAGTGATAGGTGGCTGTACAAAAAATTCTTGTGTACCAGGAGCCTTCACATCTGGAATGGTTATCATTTAAACGGTTAACAGCAGGCTTAAGGAAAGAAGATACTGCCCGTCCATGAATTCCTTCTGTTGAAGCCTTCTCCCTGAAGAAGGAAAGTTCTTTCTCTCCCTCTGTTTTTGTTTTGATGCTAATAAAGCATCAATTAGCACCCTCCTAATTATCAATGTAGCAGCCTCTTTAAAATTGTTTTAGAATCTCTCTCACATATCGAAGTATGAATTACTAACAAAAAATACAGTTAAGTTGTCGTGTTTGCTGCTATTGAGTGATCTTGCAGTTTCATTTCAAAGGGGACCTTTGTTCATTTTTAACTAGATGACTCAGTATTTAGTCTAATGATAGGATAGGCAGAAAATTTATCTGTTAGAAATGGAATATCCCAGGTGAGCAGAATACCTGATACTTATTTCTCTGTGTTTTAATGGTCCAAAAGCAGGACTTCTGGGAAGAATTGTCTGTGTATGTTGGACAAAAGTTAATTATTCAGAAGTGCAGAGATGGTGTTGAAAAAAACTGAAAAACCAAAACATATTTCTTTTTTAAAATGTAAGCATGACATGTATTATGTACTACAGTATTTCTTTTGTAATTAGAAAGTCTCTGTTGAGAAAAATTACTTCATTGAAGCAGGTGGTTTGGAGTAACTTATGCCAGGTTTTTCTTATGTATCTGCGTATGTATTTTTTCATTTCAACAGACATTAGATCAGCTTCCACTCACCAATCCTGAACACTTCGGGACTCCTGTTATAGGAAAGAAAACAAACAGGGGAAGGAGATCCAATCATATGTAAGTTAAATATTTTGATATCTGTGCTATGTGTATGCAATTCTGAAGCTTTCAGTTTGTGTCAGGTTTTATTACTTGTACGTTCAGGCTTCTCTTATTAAAAAAACCAGGAGGCTGGATGAAAAGTATTGTTTAGCACTCAGTTTGAAAGTCAGGTTCATGTGTATTGTTACATGCAAGCATTTCAAGTCTTCATGTAATCAATATTTAAAATAGTACCAGGTATAGGCAAGAGCTTTTTCTTGGTTTTATTAAGTAAAAAAAAAATAAAGATGGCATCCCAAATGGAAACGTGATGTTAAATTATATTGACATTTCTGTAGTGTTGTAAATGTGTTGGACTTGAGCTAAAATCATTGCAGTACAGTCTTTGTCCAGCTGATATGAAGTCTTTGTGGAAGGTCCTAGAATCCTCCTATAGACCTTTGGTTTCTCAATACAGGGTCTCTGAAGGGCTTTTAGAAATAGATGTACAGTATAACAGAATTACAGAATGGGTCGGGTTGGAAGGGGCCATAGGGGGTCATCTGGTCCAACCTCCCTGCTCAAGCGGGGTCATCTGGTCCAACCTCCCTGCTCAAGCAGGGTCATCCTAGAGCACATGGCACAGGATCGAGGCCAGATGGTTCTTCAGTATCTCCAGTGAGTGAGACGCCACAACGTCTCTGGGCAATCTGTTCCAGTGCTCGGTCACCCGCACAGTGAAGAAATTCTTCCTCATATTCAGGTGGAACTTCCTGTGCAACAGTTTCTTCCTACTCCTTCTAGTATAGTTTGCAACAAAGCTTACTGGTATAAAAACAAAGTTCAAGATTTCCTAGGTGCCAAAATTCTTGGTAGCTGTGGTCTTGGTAAACCAGTGTTAAGTAATCCAGTGCCTATTCTTCATTGTTTGTGGGTGGGTTGTGAGGTTTTTGTGTGTTGGGGGGGGGGGTTATGTGGGGTTTTTTGCTTGTTTGCTTAAAATTTTTAGTTGTAGTGATTTTCATGGTTGGGTTACCTTTTTGCACTTTTTGATAGCTTGAAATAAATGTTGCCCTGTATATGTAGAGGTGCTATAAATTTACTCAGAAAATTGTTGAGTTACTAATTTGTGAGGTAGTGAAAGAAAAAGCTGAAAAAAGCTGGCATTACCACCGAGAATGTGATTGTAACATCCGTGGTGTCTCTGCCTGGGTTGTACAGCACATTATTATGTCAGAAGCAGCACACTTACCTTTATCTTACGATTAATACTGAGTTAACTGAGTTAAAAGGCAGTTATGCCAGTATCTATGCAATTTGGGTTAGGAAGTAGTCTCTCCAAAATAGTCCTAGCTTTCTCTTTAGTCTTTGACTTTTTTCTCTTCCTACAAGAGATTCTTGAGCCCCAGAAAGCAACCTGAAAGACTTTCATATATTTTAAAAGAAACCATTACTTTAAAAAAAAAAAGAATGTTGAAGGAAAAAATAAACCAAAACAGTGCTGAACCAAAACAATTATCATCACTGGAAATAACATAAAATTAACATGGGGAAAAGGAAATTCTCCTTAGACTATATGTCAGTTGCCTGCTGTTACACAAATGGTAACTGTGAGTTTTTTGTTAGTACTGAATTTTGTACTCAAAAGCAGTTATGTGACAAATGGAAGATAGTTTTTAAAATAATGGTGGTTGTACTCATTGAAGATGCTGTATATTTTCTGAGAATTAACCTTTGAAATGACTATTGAAAAAAGATATATAGAGAGCATTAGAAGTGATGAGTTTTTTTCTTTTCTTTGTTAATCAGTTGCAAGTAATTGTAGTTGGAGTAGCGTTGTACATTTAGACTCCTAATATGGTTAAAACCAGGTGCAACTTTGTACTTGAACAGTCAAAACAATGAGCCAGAACCTTTTAAAATGAAAATGTATTTACACCTTGTCCCATCTACTTACATTCCAACACTTCATTCAATGTGAAATTGAAACAGCCATAGAAATGCTTCACTGCACATCTTTAAAGAACTGTTTAAGGATAAATAGACTTTCTCTTTGCTATTCATCTTTGTATCTGATGTTTCTTCTTCAGAGATTTGTCCTTTCTCAAAATAGCTTTCCATTCTGTGTGGTTGTTAAAGCATAGAGAGATTAAGAGGAAAAACCAAAACAGTTTAGCTTTACATTGGTCCAAAACTACAACTGCAACAGTATTTTTGAACAGTGTTTCTGTAGGGCAGAATGGTTTCACTTTGAATGCACCCTGACAATGCATTTCTCTTCCTCCATAAGGATGCATGGTGGTGTTTTGTTGTATTATATTTGCATGTATTACTAGCAAATGTGCATTTCTGAGTTTTTAATGTTTGAATTGTTACTTTAATATAATTATAAATACTTTATTCATTTTTATGCCAAAACACCAACGGGAGGCAATTCACGTCACTGTTATTTATGCCTCTTTGACAATTAGCTTTGGATCTCCTGTAATTATAATAAACAAGTTTTGAGTAGTTGAGTTTTAAGTCTCTTTCTGTTGTTTAGTCCTGAAGAAGAATCTTCATCCTCTTCCAGCGATGAAGATGAAGATGATAGGAAACAAAGTGATGAGTTATTAGGAAAAGTTGTGTGTGTGGACTGCTTCAGTGTGGATAAGAAGAAAGCTCTGTGGTTTCCAGCCTTGGTAAGAGTTTCATCTTTATTATAATTTAGCACGGCTTTTATCATTTTTAGGCACCAAAGAAAGGTGTGGGTTTTTTTCATTTTGGCATTTTTTAGTAGAACTTAGTATGTTTTTTCAAATTGGACTGTACCATAATAGTCAAAGGAAGTATATCTAGATGTTTGTTTAAAAAAAGGGATTGCTAGCATGGCCTTAGTTTTTTCAAACGGCCAGAGGTCGTTGACCTAATTCTAGCTCAGCAGTGTGTTCAGTACTATTGGACTAAAATTTCAGGGCTTTTTTCCTAGGCTATTGCATGTCAGTTTTCCAAATTACTGAGTTTTATCAAGGAAGGAAATATAAAGTACAAAGAGAGGGAAAGTTTAGTGATCCCATAGACATGATTTTTCAACATTCAATACAAACACATTTGATAATAAAATCAAATGTTTTTTTCTTGATCACTACAGTACGTAGTGGAAAATTGACAATAAATTTACTTTAAAATTACATTGGAGCCTTTCAGTACCAGTATTTTTTCTCTTCCTTTATTCTGGCTTAAAGACACTTTTTAAGAAATAAACTTCTAAAAAATATCCCAGCTAGTCTAGCGATTGCATGTAGACTCACTTATTGGTATATTTGGAAATTATTATATTTCTATATGTGGTACCTCCTAGTACCATGCTTTTTAATTTTTTTTTTTTTTTTAATTGTAAATATTTGATTAATTCCTCCCTGGCAATGAAAGCTTAGCACATTTATCTAATTTCAGGGAGACTTGTGGTCTGCTTTTGAAAAGATACCATACAGTAGCATTTAACTCTTCTTAGTGTGGGCAGTAGCTCTCAATTGCAGCTTTTTGCTTGTCACCTGCTGTGTCTTGTAATGCAGTCTAGCAGCTTTCCAGCAGAAATTCTTTTGGGGAAATTTGTGGAAGAGGTCACTGAAGTCTTTTTTACAAGGGAGAAGGCAGAATGTACAGCAAGGAGCAGATACAGCAGATAGCTTTAAGAGAAGTTTTCAGTGATAAACAAGAAAACTTGAGATGTTTCTTTGCTGAAAGCTGTCATCAAGATGATGCAATATCACCTGCCTCACAGTTCACTCAGGAGAAGTGGTCAGTGAAACTGGCTTGAGAGGTTTTATGTCAACACTGTTGGGTTTGCCTTTCTGGTCATGCCCATGACAGATACCAGTTTCCATGGTATACTCTCTGAGAGGGGTTGGGCTTGCTTGTGAATTGTGTAGTGCTGCTCAGGATAGCTTGTGGGTCAGACCTGAAAGAGTAGCTGAATTGTTACTTCTGCTCCAAAGATGTACTGAAGATACACAATTATTTCTTTGGCTTTCTTTTTAAGACTGGAATAGCTTGTTCTTCATGGAAAGCTTCCTGCAACAAATGAAAAGCAGGGGGATAAAGTTTGAGGGTGAAGCTTGTTAACTCTGAAATAGCTTATCCTAGATTAACTCTTACTTTAGTAATCAGGTTTATAGCTCTGCAAATAAACATCATATTGCATTTAACCAGAAAAGCTGTGCCAAAGAACAGATTTATGCCCCAAATAGCTGCCTTTTGTGGTTTGGTTTGGTTTTCTTTGTTAAAATTCCCTCCCCAGTAACCATGCCTCTTAGCTTTTTTACCTTGTAAGGAGGTTACCTCTACTGTATCAACAATGTAATCTTATCTTATTACTGATAAATTTTGCATTAACTTTGTATTATGGTAATTGTAATTGCAGGAATAATGAAATGAAAATTCAGGTTTAATGTGCTGAAGAATGTGTATCTCAGCATTATTTCTTATTAATGATACTATGTACAGATACTTTGTGTATAAGCACAGAGGACATTATGCAAGTTTATTATGTGAAAACAAGTTCAGGGATTAGTCTAAACCTTTACATCAAGTAACAATTAAGATTAGTAGTGGAAACTGAGTACTTTAGATACCAGGCTTATAACCAGATAGATTATCACTTACAAATTTAAAACTGTAGAGGTTTTAATTTGGTAAAAATTTATCTGAGGACTCAGTGATTGACTCCATTGTTTTAGTCCAACATACATGTTTGGGTTGGTGGGGTTTTTGTTTGCTTGTTTTTATTAGTTCTGTAGGGAAGGGGTGAGTACAGTGACTAATTGGAATCGTAAAAGGGTCTGACAGTTGCTGCTTATGTCAAAGAGTGTGATTTAGTAAGCCTTATAGCATTGCTTAGTTTTAATGTGTACTTAAAGGCTTTTGAAAGGTGCAGTGAGGAAATCTGCCTGCAGCATTTTCAGAAAATTGAGTTTACACAGGATCATCTCTTTCATCCTCCTGTGACTCCAATGGAGTTTGTTTTGCAAGGAAATTGAGAAAACTTGATTCAAGCAAAATTGAAGTGATGTTCCTTGATGGCACTAGATGAGGTTGTGGTAAGCTGTTTTCCAACCTCTGAATGGATTTTTGACTACGAAGATCTTGATGCTTCTAGAAAACCAGCAGCTAAAGCCTGAAGGGCCTTTCTCCATCTTGAAAGAGCTAGGAGTTTGCACTTGTTAGTTTAAAATAGAGGATGATATTCATTGTCTTTTGCCTTAACATTGCAAACTATATCTCAAGCTGAATTTCAGTTAGAAAGTTGGAGTTCTCTAAAGTAATTTCATTGTAGACTGTAGAATGCATTGAATTTCAAAACTTGGTCGGTTAAATTTTATTTCTCTTGAGAAACATATTTAGCCTATGCTTTGTGATGCAGAACTCTTATTTCCAAATCACTTGGAGCTTTTGCCTTTAGCTCCTAAAATGCTGCATGGCTGGTGACCTATGTAAGGAGGAAAAAAACCCAACTTTTACCAGACAGTATCTTTGTATTTGGTGAAAAATTAGGACTTAAAGGCAACGGTTGGTATGAGAGAGAAGAGGTATTTACCTGGGCTAACTTAGGGCTACAGTCATTTGCTGCTCCTTGAGGTTTTATAGCAGCCAGAATTTTCCTAACTTTCAGGGAACTACACACATTATGAGACAAGAGGTGAGTGATGGAGAGGGGTTGCTTTTCTGTTTTATATCTCTGGCAATTTTATATATACATATATATATACACACACACACACATATATATAAAATTTTTTATTAAATTCTTGAAACTTTTTGATTAGTCACTTGAATACTGGTTTAACAAAACTTAAATAGCTTTTAGAATTGCAACAAATAATTCATATGTTGTCTCAGTGCTAGACTTTATTAGTCTGCTTCTTGAGTTAAAGAATCTATCATAATACTTTTACTTGAGGTGCTCTTCTCTCCTAGGCAGATTACTTATAAGTCTTCCCTTATAAAATTGCATTTCATAAATCCTGTTAGCTTTTGGTTCTGACACTGTGTGTGATTACATCCTTGCCATTTCCAGAAGTTTTCAGAAGTAGTCTAACTCAGGTGGCAGCACTTGGTGGAATTTCTGTCCTTTTAGGATGAGGAGTGGAATAAGCTATAGAGGCATGACAGACACTTACCGTTTGCCAGAATGCTATTCTTATGTTTCTGGCAGCAGCCGTCAGTTTCCCTCTAGGAGCAAGCATGACCTCATGCATTCAGTAATTTCAGGAGGTCATCACTCCTGTGTTTTGAGGGATCTCACTTGCTCTCATCTCAGGATTGCCAACAAGAAATGAGCACAAAAGCTTTTAGAGAAGCACTGGTATTTACTATTACTCTCCTGTTTTAGCTTTTTCTGTCTAAACTTTGCAATTGTAATATCTTTGCAGGTGGTTTGTCCAGATTGTAGTGATGATATTGCGGTGAAAAAAGACAATATTCTCGTTCGCTCATTCAAGGATGGCAAATTGTGAGTAGGAATGTAGAGGTTGATAATTGAACAAAATTTATACCAGTCAAGTGAAATGTAGTATGAGATGTGTTGGGTAAAGTATTAATAACATCAGTAAGCTCAGTACGTTCCTGCCAAGATTTTTCTAATGTTTAAAAAACTGTTAACAGCCTACATTGCGATGAAATTAGTCTTGAACTTTGTCATTATTAATAATGGGATGCATAAATCTCTCTGTCTTAGTTCTAATTTCATTGTTAAAATTGTGGCAAACACAGCAGTATTACATGACTTCAAGAATGGCCTGAAACTCTTTCATGCTTTGGTTAGAATAGAGCACTGCTTTTCAGGGATGTGGCTGTAAGCTTATCCAGCTACAGAAGGGTCGGTGGGGACGTGTGCATGCCTGCACGTACACCACACGCACACACAGAAATCCTCTTTCTTGTTTGAAGGTAGTAAGGCATATGTTTATCTCAGTCTAGACTGCAACTGCATCTTATTGTGCTCCTTGCAAAGAGCTGTAATGCTACTCAAAGTAAGAAAAAGGATAGAGAAACAGAAAACCAGACTGTCTGGTATTTGCAACAAAATAAAGAACTTTGTGTTCTTAAACTCACATCAATAGAATTATTTTTCTAGGTTTTAGTTTTTATTTTTAAAATTGCAGATATTTATTGTACTTGCTTCAGTTTAACAGAATGTTTTGCAGAAAGGATATGGAAATATTCAACAGTTTTGTTGTGCTTTAATTACTTACTAAGTCTAGGCTTTGCTTTACCATTTGATAGTCTTTCAGGCATCAGTGCACATCACTGAAGGAACACACACCAGATGTGTGCACACAAGTACATACCCACCCCCCAATCCTCCAGAGCTGCAGTTCAGATTTGCTTCCTTGGTTATAGACACAGTAGAAATCAGAAAGTGCTTTTTTCTTTCAATTTGGAAGTCTTTAATTTCATAATGACAGTTTACACTAATTCTCATTTATGTTTTAAGTGAGGTAGGGTTCTACAGTAATGTTAAATTAATGTGAGGGTTTAAAGTATTACATTTATGGGAGATTCCAGAAAGTACCTGTTTGTGGAAGTAGTATGCTTTCTTTAGGATGCAGTGAATGCGTATAGTCTAACCAGTTTAATGTAAAAGTTTTGATTTTAATCCACTGACTAGTACTGTACCAGACTAACACTATAGAATTGTCAAGATACATTTCATATGCTTCTTATGTATGTTTAGGAAGTGTGTTATAATCTTAGTGGTAGCTTTGTATTGTACTGTTAGATTACCTTTAAATATTTTATTTTTTTTAACACTTTCTAAATTATCTAGTGTTTCTGTGCCAAGAAAAGATGTCCGGGAAATCAGTGAAACTTCACCAAAGCCTGACGCTTTGTTAAAACAAGGTAAAAATAACTTTCTGTGAGAAACGCTTGTATGTATTTGCTTAGTTACATGAATTGGACTAAATCTGTGGCAGATTGATTCATGTCCTAAAGATGCTAAAATATAGGATCTTTTCTTATAGAATAATATATTGAAGGAAAAAACTTAGGAAAAGTTAGAAGAACTTTTTTTTAAACAAATAAAACCTAACTAAATAAAACCCCCAAAAACAACACCCCACCTGCTCTGCACTGAGTTTAAGTGTAGACGTGCCAAACAAAGGATCCACATGTTGGTTCTATACATTATTTTAATATTTTTGCTTTAGAACTTTATATAATTATTCTCACAATAGTGCCCCTAATAGTTGTAGGCAAGTTGCCTTTAGGAACTTTGAAAATCTGGAATTGTGGGTGCATTTGAAAGTTTAAGCTTGTGTGATGAAACTCTTAGAATTAGCTTGTGATGGTTTCTTCCCCCTTGCCCTCCCTTTTTGATATATGTAAACTGTGGTGTAAACCTGTTGGATGGGGGTTTTCTCAATTAAATTTTGATATATGCCCTCTGCACAAGATCCTTGTTTGTGTTTGTAGACACTAACATGGTAAAAGTGTTAGTAATAGCTCTGTGGCTTGCTGTGCGGAGAACACTAGGCCAGTTTGACTGGATAAGACAAATAACGGTGGACAACATGGAGTGGTTGTTGAGGTTCTTTGAATTTGGGGTGGAATTGTTAACTAGCAGTCTTTCCTTCTTCTCCTCTTCCCCATCACCCCTGATTACTGTTTTTTTTAACTGAAGTATTTGTGCAAACTGATACTTCCTGCAGTGCTAACAAAGGCTGGTTCTTTTACAGCTTTTGATCAAGCACTTGAATTCCGTAAAAACAGAACTGTTCCTAGTAACTGGAAAACAGAATTGAAAGAAGACAGCTCCAGCAGTGAAGCTGAAGAAGAGGAAGAGGATGAAAAAGAAAAAGAGGATAACAGCAGTGAAGAAGAGGCAAGTGAAGTTAGCAAAGGGCGGAGATACACAGCTGATAAAAATTATCAGGGCCGTATATATTTAAGTAGGCCTTTTTAACATTAGAGGACGTTTAACATGTTAACATAGGCAACACTCTTAACGTAGCCATTGTTGAGTAACTCTCTCTTTTCCTTGTCTGCGGAAGAATTGCTTCACTAGAAGCTGTCTCTCTGGCTACCCTGATGTAAAGAAGCAAAAGATCTTTCAATCAAGGCGTTAGTCCATGCACTCGACTTCCACCTTTCTTCTCTTTTTTGTTCTGCAGACATGGAGTCCCCACCTCATGCTTGGTTTTCTAATTATCCGTTCTTTCCTCCCAGCTCCTGTCCAAAAAAAAATGAAGACAAGAAAAGAAGAAAATTAGTGGAAAGAATTTCATTTCACAGCTGGCTAAGAGGCTGAAAGAGAGGCTTTTGAATCTTTTACTTCTCTGTACCTTCTTGTGGTACTCTAAATGTGTATCTGCCCATAATCACTTTTCCTCTCACCAGAGTTTGAGAGCTGTTCCCCTGATTTGTTAAGCAAGTGCCAGTAATGCAGCAGACCTAATTTCCTACTAGTTAGGGGTATTGTAAAGAAGAAACTGAACTGGTTTGGGTCTTCAGTGGTTGTTAGAGTCCTTCTCTCAGTACATCCTCCCTGGGTATTGTGGCTCTGGCATACCAGAAGATAGTGTTTCTTCTTTCAGTTACTAATTTCTTTAAAATGTGTTGGGAGACTGCAAGAAGGTAAAGTTATGACTTTGCCACCTCTCCATGGTCATCATTTCTTTCTGCCTCCTCTTTAAACTCTCAGAAGATTATCCAGCTCTGATCAAAAGTTTGCAAGGGGCTGTGCTCTGCTTAGTATTTTGAGAAGCAAGGAATAGTTCCTTGGGCTCAATACAATTTCTGAACTTTCACAGCAGGTTCATGTCCAGCTATGACCATGGTGCATGTAGATAGATTGGTATCTATACAGAATAACACATAATGTTTGTATAGTGATCATTCCCGCACTACTTTTAGGTGAAAAACACAGCGCCTTTAGCTACAGCATTTGTAAACATTTGACCTTGTACCCTTTGGACACCTTCTCTTGAGCTCCTCTTAGTTGCATGTGATTGTTTGAGCTAGTCTTTCCATGTGCTAGACATGAAGATTTCATCTCAGACAAGTATTTTGGAATTTACTGTATCATCTCTTGTGATAGTATCTTTTCCAGTAAACAGTGATTTCAGTCACTTGTTGAACTAGGAAGTTTCTGAAACAGAGGAAAAATTTTTTTTTTCTCTTTTTTTTTTTCCTCCTTCTCCTTTTCTTCTTCTCTGTCCTTGGTGGTCAGTGGCATGTATGTCTTCTCTCTACCCATATTTGAGCAGTTTCTGCAGCTTCTTCTCTTTGTTTTTGTTATTTTGTGCCTGTAACTGCCTGGTTATCAAGCAGCATCTCTTCTCAAATACGACCTGTGCTCTTGGGACTTTGTCATCCACCTGCAGGTTGTTCTACTGCTTCCCAGGACATGAAAAATTCTCACTGGTGGCACCCAGGCCATCCATGTGGACGTACTACCCGTAAACCAGAACAAAAACCAGAAAATCCAAGCTCTTAAAAATGTCACCATGGGCTTCAAAAATAGATACTTCTATCCTATATGTATGTCCACACCCAATTTCCCAATTTTTTAGAGACATACATGCTCTTCTGTATCTCATATCTATATACATGCTTCTGTCCTATGTAGATAGAAGATGACATACAAATCCTCTGTACTTATCTTCTAAGGAGAGTAGTTGCCTTTTTTTTTCCCTAATGGAAGAGGTTGGAAAATGGTCTTCCTTTACTTTACGAAATCTGACGGCAGGTAAAAAAGTTGTCAAAGACCCTCTCTTCCAGTGCTGTGCTTTTCACTGTGTGAATTTTGTGTTGCATAAAACATGTTGTTGTTTTCCTGGATTTCATTATCCTATGTAGAAGCCACTTTATTTTACCTTGTGGCATAGACAGATACATTAGAGACTGTGGACTGACCAGCTGGCACTCTGGTTGTCTAACTTGAAAATAAGCAAATATGACAGTGTGTCATGCCTGCTTCATACCATTATCTAGGAAACCTTGTTGTCTAACTTGATTAAGAGATTCTGTGTGTTTGAAGATTATTAACAGATATTATTAGTGTAGTATAATATATACGGAGTCTGTAGAGATTCTGAGAAAGTGTAAATGCTTTTCAGAGGCATGCAGGGTCCTAAGCTTTCCCCGTTAGCACACTTTCTTAGAAAGTTCCTTTGTTCTGTATTGGAAAAATTACAAAGGAGTATTCATTCACTTGCCATTCTGGCACCTCTGTGAATTATCACATTAGAGACAAAGGAGTACCCTTCAGGCATTGGACTGTATAGTGGGAAGGGAGTGTTTTATTCAGCCTCTTCATCACCTTTGCCTTGTTTTCCCCTGTATTTAAAAATAATACATTCCTTTTTTAAAACTTCATTGAGTTTCCTGAAGGTTTCTTTCAGTGACACTCCTCACCCCTCCCCTAAATGCTCTGTGGGACTAATGTTCTATGGCAAGTTTTTTCTTGTTGGTGAGGAACATGAGAAACCCAAGTAGCTGCTCATGATCTCTTTTCCAAGATCCAGCAGATGCTGGTAAAAGTCCTTTCCAAGTACCTGCTATAGGAGATTAAAATAAAAAAAGATAATTACACAGTTTTGCAGTTTTATTTCACTCAAGTAATTTGTTCTCCATGGCCCGGGAAATATGAATGTTCTTAACTAGGCTTTTGTCTGTACTACGTGCAGGGCTGCAGCATCACCTTGTACCTGTCAGTGAAGAATTGGGCTAGATGTGCCTGATTTCTGGTGCCCCTGCCCTGTAAAAAGGATCTCTAATATATTGGTTGCAGTTCTCTACCCAGCCCATCAAAGCAGCCTGCTCTGAGCTCTGTGGTACACTGGTTGTCAAATGCCCATCATGTAATGCCCCTAGCAGAGACTTTCCTCTTGCATTGCCTTTGCAAGACTGGAATATTTTCATTGCTTTTCTGTTGATAATTAAACCTGAAGGGCAACTGTTTCCGCATATTGTGAATACTGGTTCTTAATTTTTTTGCCTGTTTGCTCTGATGTCATCCAAGTGCATTTAATGAGTAAGAAGAAGGATAGAACAACAAGAATCCCTACTCCCTGATAGTAGTTACAGCCTTTCGTGACCTTATTTGCAGCTGTCCATCTCTTTATTAAATAGAGTCAGTAGATGTTGGAGCGTTTGGGGTTTGTTTTTGTTTGTGGGTATTTGTTTTTCCCAGTTCTGTTTAGGAATGATATTCTGTTTCTGTTGTTTTCTCAACTGTCTTGGTATAACTTTAAAGACAGTATGTTCTGTCCCCTTGCTTCAGGGTAGGTGAATATTTTTAATATTTAGTACGAGGAGACTGTTGAAGAATGGAAATGATGAACGTGGAATGAAAGTACACTAAAGAAAAATAATTTAGTTTAGATTACTGAATAACTAGTTGTTTTTGGAAACTTTACAAGTAGTATTAAAAATTAATCAACTCATATTTGGTGTGTTGTTTTGCAGTAGCTCAGTCATCAGAATTTCTTCAGAATTTGATAGATTAATATCTTATTGCTACTAGTTGTGGCAAGCCCCATTTCCTAAGGAAATTATGAGGTGTTATAAAGTAAGCCATAGTGCTTTGTTATGAAACTCCACTGTTTATTAATCTAAGTAAATCTAATACAAAGGTTTATTAGTGCAATGAACTGAACTTCCAAAATATCCGTTGTTATTTCAGTTCGGGGATTGATCCTGCTCAGCGCGCGTTCAGCTGGTACCCCATGGCAGTTCGCATGCAGTGCCATTGGCTGCGGTTTGCCAGTGCAGTGGATTAGAACTCCTAAGAAAGTGCAAGCACCATTTTCTCTTTGACTTCATCTCTGAAAGTGACGTAGTCTATCCAGGAACCAAGGAGTCACTTAACTGCAGTAGAAATAGAGCTGAGATTTCTGATACAATCTCTTATCATTAATAGTGCTGTCTCCCAGACTTTCTGCATACATGGACGAAATTGAGAACACATCTTGATTTATGGTATCACTTACGATACTTCAGTGATCAATCAAAAATCCAATTTCAATGTATGTTTACAGTCAATGTTTTATATATTTTGAAACACTGTAGTTTATAAAACTTGGTTTCGTGTGGCATAGCACTGAGAGCATGTATCTCTCGGTACAGTATCCTGTTGCTGACTTCAGTAAAACAAACTTAAACATTTAAACCTAAATTATCAGTGCCTTATGTTTCTTAATGAAGGACTGTAACTCAAAATGGTGACAATTTTCTTGCATGCTTTGCTTTAAACAGGAGGAAATAGAGCCGTTTCCTGAAGAACGAGAGAACTTTCTTCAGCAACTGTACAAGTTCATGGAAGATAGAGGTAAGCATTTTAATTAGCAGTACTTTGGAAAATTTGAGTCTATAAACTAGCAGTGCTTTGCAGTACAGTTTTGGAAACAGGGAAACTGTACTCATCCCTTCTGTCTTCCCTACTATTTAGAAGATGAGTTTGTCACTTGACTATCTTCTAAAATGCAGTCCCATATTTCTGCTTTCAGAAGTAAAAGGATATATCTAAATATATGTCCTATTATGTCTTGCACGAAACATACTGCATATTCTATTGTGTACTTATAGTGTGTATAATCAAACATTTAATATTCTCAATCATATTAATTTATATTCTCAGTTTAATAACTTAAGTTACTATTATAACTGGTTAAATTAGTATCTTTGTTGATGCCATATGAAATGAGTTAAACTGTTTACAAGAGATGACAGTGTCAAAGCTACTGCTAGTAAAGTAGCATAGGGAGTTTCAGCTCTTGAAGCATTGTGGGATTGCTCCTGGTGAGGGTTGGGTTGGTTTTTTTTATTGCGGTGAAAGGACTATTGTATTTTTAGATGTAGTTGTTTCAGTGGGTGAAATAAAATTATGTGTAATATAGTTAGCAAGAAAATTTGCATCGTTTCTGCATGTTCAGTTATGTATGGAAGGATGTATATATTTGTATTAGATAACATAACCCATTTTCCCTCTAGTTCACTAAGAAAGACTCTTGAGTTTTAGTTTCATGAAAGGAAAGTACTGGGTGCAGGAGGTGAGGTTTACAATACTGTGTTTAATAATAGTACATAGGATGTGAATTTCATGTTATTCTGAAAAAAATACTTCAAAACACCCTAACAACTGTCTTTGTTACCCAGGGACTCCTATTAACAAACGACCTGTATTAGGATATAGAAATTTGAATCTCTTCAAATTATTCAGACTTGTACACAAGCTTGGAGGATTTGATAACGTGAGTATTAGTATGATGAGTACTCCAGAGCCATAAAACCTGAGGATGCTGTTTATTATTGTGAATAATTTATTTCTCTGTGAAGTAGTGATAAAGAACACAGGACGTTTAGATGTATAAAAGTTTTCTACTATGGCTGTGTAAGACACCTTGTAGCTCTAAAAACCATGCTTTAACATGAACCAGAAACTAGTTAGATACTAAATAAACTACACATCTACTCAGCATTTTTAATTACTGCTGCATGACGTCAGCTAGCATGTGCGTTTTTGTAGTATTTCAAGAAACGTTTGTCTGATAAAGTTGTTACCTCCAAGTGAAACAAGTCACTGCTCAGTAAAATCTCAAAGACAAGCAATTTTGTTTAAGGTCTGATGTGAGACCCCTAATTTCTATTTATTCTGGGCAGTATAAAGAAGAATTTGGTGACTGGAATTAGTGACACTAGTCATGGGAGGAGTAATTGAAACACAGAATTCACGGCCAGGCAGATTCTGTGTGTGCTTTGAACTGCTTCCTATGAATGTAGCCTGTCAGCTGAGGAGGTATATTTGTGCAGTGGCACCTTTCTGATATACAAGACAGGATGTGGTACTTGGGTATTGCAGTACATCTGCTTTACCTTCCCAGATGGTTGGAAATGAGCACATCACGGAACTTTGTCACCAAAGGGCATGTTAAGGACCTAATGAAAGACTGGTAGGCACTATGTGTGGTGCAGGACTACCAGGGCTGAGTATTGTTAATGCTTTGAATTATTTTTTTCTTTCCAATTTAATTAAAATTCTCGCTCTGATAGTTAAAAACTACTTTAAATATAAAATAAAAATAAAAACGATGTACTGTTTTTTGTGATAGTTGTATTTTCTTTCCTCTCTTTTCTTGCCACCTGGAGAGGATAGCCTGCTGTGGCTTGTTGCATTGCAGAAATGCTAAATTGCTTAAAGTAATTACATTAGACTACAGTTTGCATTACAGTGAAATACTGTGTGTGTGATAAATAGTAATTTTATAGATCAGAGGAAGTTACTTACATTTATTTTCTGAAGCTGTAAAGTTTGTCAATTTGGTTTTTTTGTCAGTGAGTTAATTCAAAAACAATGACTTCATTGTCTTTAACAGATTGAAAGTGGAGCGGTGTGGAAGCAAGTTTATCAAGATCTTGGAATCCCTGTATTAAATTCAGCTGCAGGATATAATGTTAAATGTGCATACAGAAAGTAAGTAATAAAGCTATGAAGTTTATGCTAAAACTACAATGAACTGAAGTGTTCCAGTGCTAGGGGTAATACACATAAAATCCATAACTCTGGTTATAATACAGTTTTTTAGGCTTTAAACCTACTGTCCATGTTTAGCTTCTCTAGATAGTATTTTCCTTCTTGAGTCAAACTTGCTTATCACAAACAATTTTTTTTTTTTTAGATATCTCTATGGTTTTGAAGAGTACTGTACATCAGCTAACATTGAATTTCAAATGGCATTGCCAGAGAAAGTGACAAACAAGCCTTGTAAAGACTGTGAAAAAGAAAAAGAATTGAAGATGCGTGAAGAACCAGAGCAGGATGCAAAAGAGATAAAAGTGGACAAGGATGAACGCAAGCAGGAGGAAGTAGCAGTAGTACAACAAGAAGAAAAAAAGTTAGCTGAGAATGATAATGAAAGTAAAGAAAATGATAAGCCCTCTGTTCTGGTAATATATTTTAAAGTTCCTCTTATATCTTGCTTATAAAGTCAGTTGGTGTGTTAATAACCATGAATTAATATAAAGATTGGAATCGATATGATAGATTTAAAATAAGACAAAGACTCACTGTAAACCTAGTTCAGAGCAAGACATTTGAGCTGTATTTACCCTAGGTGCCTGTTTTAGGGGGTCGTGATGTCAAAATGTCTGACTTGATAGAAAGCAACTCCAACATTCCAGTTGTTTGCGGGCCTCCTGGATGAAATGGAGACTAATTAGTGTCCAGCTTTATCCTTATCTGGGTAATGCATGCTCACAGCTAACTACATTGCTGATATTTTTATTATGCATTTAGCTATGCTTGTAAGCCCTCATAAATACTGCTGTTACTTCTGTGTTCCAGTGAAACCAGTGAAGCTCTACAAAGACCTGGGCCATATGATGTACGCATGGTCTAACGTAGTTTAGTGGTCCAGAGAGACAAATGTTTCTAGCTTTTCAAAATCCAGTGTTGATTCAGTGGCTTTAGCAAAGGAAGTTCAGGGCAATAAACTGATGTGCTGCACTGTACAGGCCTCGCATTTTGCTGTGGAAGCAGTCTGGCTCCTCAAGTCAGTGTGCAACACACCTGTAAATGCTTCTGCATGTAAGTGGCAGCCAACCCTGGTCTGTCTGCTGGTATTCTCCGGGAGGAATGCCAGATAGGCCAGTACTGGTATTTCTGCCTCCCAAGTGAAAACATGCTTTGTGAAATGTTCGCCCTGGCGATTGCTTTGCAGTCCAGGTCTGAGAGCTGCATGCCTGTATCATTGTGATAAAACAGGCTAGAACACTGGCTGCAACTTTAAACTCTGTTAGGTTTAGCCTAAGATTTTCAAAAGGAAAAAGAGCAGAGGTGCTGTAATTTTAGGACAAGCCCCACACTGTAGCATGGTTTTGCTCTTATAACTTTAGTGCGTTTTGTTTGCCTTTTCTTAAATCCTTTGTTTTCACCTTGTGAGTTAACTAAAGGTTTTGTTATCCCTAGGGAAACAAAAAAAACCTGCCAGATTCTGTGTTTACTCAGCCTGATCAAGAAAAGGACTTAAATGTAATCAAAACTGAAGATGAAACCAAATTGGAAGATAAAGAGGAGGAGAAGATTAAAGAAATGGAAAACCCTACAGTAAATGCAGATGCTGAAGAAAAAGAAAAATCAGGGTAAGTTATGCTGTTTCTAATCAGATAAGACATATGATATGTGTTTTTTGAATTTTACTCTTGTAATTTGAACTTCAAATCAGACATGCTGTTGTTAATTAGACTCGTATCTTCCAGAGACCGATGTGTTTATAACTTTGTTATGGTTAGGTCATTGAAGTTCATCGATCTATTTTTAAAAGAAAAGGCAGTTTAAGTTTTACAGGTTCCAGGCCTAAATATAAGCTGAGTGACAACAGAATATACAAAGCATAGGTGACTATTTGATTGAATACAAAAATATTGCAGTCATTGCCAGCAGCATTTTTCTACTTGATTTTGGTGCAAGTATATGGCAAACTTGTGGTTTCCAGGTTTTGTTTTTGGACAGTGGTGTGTGACATGGGAAAAGATGGAAGCACCTTGCATCGCTCAGTTAACAGCCTTGCTGTTGAATAGGCCTGGTACTGACAGGAGTCTCTTGTGCAGATCTTCAGACAGGTGCTTTAAAAGTAGAAGATTGAAATAATAGGGATGCTCAGGGCCATCTAATCAATGAATGTGTGGGAATCATTTGGTTAATGGAATGGGCATGTTTTCCTATTTCAGTGCAGGAAAATCTCACAAGTGTTTTTCAGCAGTCACACAAAAAAATACTACCAGAATATAGTCCTCATTAATCCCAAGTGTGTTAACGATTTGTATTCTTACAATTAAAACCCTCATACAGTATGATTTCAAGTGTTACGAACACAAAAATTGCCCTTAGAGGTCAGATAGAAGATCACTTTTAATACAGTATTTGTCTTCAATAAAACCCAGTAACAGACGCTTAAGGGAGAAGCTGTTACAAGGGGAAAAGCAGATAATGACACTTCCTTATACTTTCACAGCAATCTGTATATCAGGGATGTGTTGGATTTTGTTGGGTTTTTTTGTAGTTAATACCATCTGTTGCCTGACCAGTAATTCCGTTGTTCATTCCAACAGTTTTGTTGTTTAGTAGATCAGCTGTCTTGATCTTCTATCTAAATATCATTAGCTCTTAATGCTTTTTCTGGCCCATTAAAAGTTGTGGCCAGAATGTCATAGTTTAGCATATTGATTTTTGATTCTTTGGTAGTAGTATTTTTCTTTTAAAATTTTTTAAGGATTTTGATGTTCTTAGTGGATTCTGGAATGATCCTTTTTAAAAATGTTTTTGTCCTCCTAAATATTTTCAGTGAGATTTCGTTGGCAATTTCTGTAACTCAGAAGTGCAGAATACAGAAAAATCAATTTTACCTAAAGTTAGTTAAAGAGCCTGTTCTCTATGGATGTGATTTGATTTGTATCCTATGTAAACTTTTCTTTTTTAAAAGACTAATTGCTGGACTTTGCATTTGCTATTTTTAAGGTGAGCTAGGTGAGCTGTACTGTAACAGATTTGCAAGATTTTCAGAATTATTAATGACTGATTTTACAATGCTGCTTTCAAAATATAGAACTAAATAGATGGAAAACTTTGCAATGCTTAGAGAATAGCAGTTTTTAAAGTTCCCTAAATTGTGTATTTGCGTGTTTGTGATGTTACTTTATATTTCTTTGTATACCTGAAAAGTGTGGTGGCTTAATGCTTACCATGCTGCTGTAGTAAATGGTACATGAAAAGTTAGAACCTGCATTTGCTTTTCAGTAATCTTTTATTTTTTTAAGTTTGTGTGTTTTTAATCCTGATTCATGTCGATTTGCATTATTTATGACATCAAAAAATGTTATGAATATTCCTAGTTTTTTATTTATGAAAACAACAAAAATCTGTAGAAAAAACTTATTTCCTTTTAAGTTTTCCCAGTTCACCTGATAGTAATTGAGTGAATTCTTTTCCCTCTGCTCCTCCTTACTTATCCCAGTGGAAAACTCTTCTAAATAGTATTTTGCTATTATGACTCATGGAAGATTGTAACGAGTTGCTTAGAATAGAATGCAAAACTCTAAAAAGAGGTGTAGGTGGTGATGTGGTCATTGCTGGGAGGTATGCTATGTTTCAAGGAAAAATTTAAATTACAAAAATGGAGCGTTTATAGCAGTTAATTGTAAGTATTTATAAGCAGTGGTACTGTAGTAGCACTGTTAGCATGATTGCATTTCCCTTCTACCCTCTCAGATTGATAGGGAGTACAAAATGCACTTGTATCAACTTTAAAGAGCTTTTAAAAATATCACTGTCATCCTAAACACTAAACAATGTTTTTAGCATTTATACCATAAAGGCTTAAAGGAGTTTTGTGGGGCATTGTATTAGATGTTGTGCTTCCCTATACCCAGATGCATGGATTAGAAGTGGCAGAACTCATACGGAGGTGGAGATGCTGTGGTTGGAGTTCTTTGTTGAACTGAAATGCAAAATAAAAATAGGCATTTTTGTATGTAGAAAACTAATCACACACACCAATACCTGAAATGTAATCAAAATAGATCAGTGTGAAATTCAGACCGAAAATTTGTTATTTGGTGTATTTAAAATGTCTTCCTGGAACTTTTTTAAAGTTAAGGATCATCTATCCTTCACAGTCCTAACAAAATATCTAAACAAACTAAATGTAATGTTATGTAAGGCAGACTTGTAGAGTTTTCTATTTGCATTTATGTCTGTAGGACTTTGGACATCTTCATGTGGCTTATTTGTCTATAGACACAAGGAACCATGAGGACAGAAAAACTTCTGGGTTTCTTCTTGCTGACTTTCTTTTGGGAGGACTGAGCTTCCAGATCTCAGGAAATACTACTGGAAGCCAGGGTTGTTTATTTTCGACACGTTTTGTTTCTCTGTGCAATCCCATGTGTTTCAAACCTTTGAGATTGCTACCACTTGAATTGTATGGTCCCATCTACACAGACTTTAACAATATGATGAAGAGGAAGAAAGGCTCAACTTTCTCTTCCTTTCTTCCCCAGAGTGCCAGTTTCTTGCCTGCTTGTGTATCTTTGAACACTGAGAGTAGAGATTCAAAGGGCACCTTGCCCTTTATTCTATACATGCTTTTCTTGTTTGCTTTTTGCTTTGTTTATTTTTTCCTGTGGCTAGTGGAAGATACCTGTGCTAGATACAGGTTGTGCAACTTGTGGTCATTAAAACAAGTTTAAAAAAAAAGCCAGTAATGTGTTCCTTTCCATGTGTCTGTCCCAGAGAGTCCTTTACAAAACTGACTTTGTAAATCGTCCTTTTCCGTAACATTAAAAAAAGTACTTATACTTGGCCACTGAATAAACAAGGAAGTTTAAAATCCTTCTTCTTCACAAGTTCCTGCAAACTTCATGTTGTGGGAGTAATGATCTTCAAATGTAGCATTGCATAGTTGGTGTGTTGTTTCCTTTGTAGCATCTAATATTAACAGTTTTAACTTGTTGAACACTTGAGTCAACGTCCACAAATTGAGAACCAAGGTGTTTTTCTACACAATGAACAATGTAGACAATTGAGTGTGTTCCAAAGAGATTGAGGCCAGGAGCCTAGTGGAGTTTTTAGAAGGTGTGGGTTTTTTAGTAGAAGCTAATAAAATGAAAGGTAAGTCTTAAAAAATTTCATAGTAGGTGCAGTTTGGAAACTGAAGTGTAGGTTAATTGCTATTTAACCAATGTTACTAAGAATTTGTTTTTCTTTTTTTACCCAGAGAGTTAATTCAGCTACATATTTCTTTGTTTGTTTTGGAGTTTTATTGAGAAATTTTTTTTGGTTGGTTTTGTGTTTTATTTTGGTTCTAACACTTTGCTCTAAAGCACCTGGGACAGACCACTGTCAAGAATTTTATGCTGAAATGGAAGGTTAAATGCTGAGAATCTGGGTAATTTTTGCTTTTTAACAAAAATTGGCATCAGACTTGTATATGGGTGGTATTTGAATTTTTGAGGTGCCCAGGCAAAATTCTTGTAAGAATCCCAATTACAGTACATAGACATTGCAAGAGGTTTTGTTCTTGTATTTTCCTTCTTATGGCTGAGGTGCTGCCTTAACACCAGGAAGGGCTGCCATCTCTGGGTCTTACGTTGTTCTTGCTCATCAGACTTTCAACTCCTTCTTTGGCCTTATGAAACTTGTTGAATTTATTTGTTTCTTGTTCTTGAAAACTGTCTGATTTTTTTATTTCCTCCAAGGAATGCATGAACAAATGTTCTTAATGCTTTAGAAACCTAAACACCTTTGGTTGTCTGATACTGATGGTTTAGGTCTTTATGGTGTGGTTTTCTGGCAGTTGGTGCTGTCGTATTTTGACAATATCACAAGGCAAAAATGCTAAACATTTACTCTTTGGTTTAATTCTGTTCAAGACTATCAGCCATTCATTCATGTGCAAGGGAAAAAGCTTAATCTTAGAGCTGTTAGATGTATCTTTCATGCAGTAATAGCATTTCCCCTCCTGTAAGCAGTAGGAGGGAACTAGGATTAATAAAAGCAGTAATCGAGAACTAAGTGGAGATAGGCAGTGTTTCATGTGAAGGATTTTACTAAGGTTTACTGCCCTTGTGGGGTAAGAGAACTACCTGCCGTGCCTGTGCTGCTGCTGAAACTTTTTGTACAAGAGTTAAATTTTCTGGTGACACCTATTAGGGATTTTTCTGAAAGCAGTTTACAATGGGATTATATAATAGTCAGAAGCTCCATTTCATATATGGGAGAAAGACATTGTTAGAGGCAATGTTTTCTTCAGTTCCTTATCTGCTAAAATGACACATCAGAGCTTTGTGGTGCTGAATCTAAAATGGTAGTGAGAAGGGTAGAATCTTTTGGAGTGTAGAATATTTGATATAAAAGGCATATCTCTTAGCTTCTGAAGAGTTGAGAACTATATATTGAGATAGCTTTCTCCATTTTGATTCAGGTTTATGTGGAATTGATTAGCTTGGGAAAAGGGAGAACAGTGTGTCCTGTTCAATGCATGTGTAGTGTAAACATATGCTCGGAATCTTAGATGGTTGGTGTGTATGCAAAAAAAATGCTTCTAAGAACCATACTTAGTAGTTTTATTTATAGGAATATATTTCTGTGTTCTTACTTGTGATGTGTGTTCTGTTTATGTATTTCAGCTGTCTTTGTATTAGGAAAGAAGTTTTTGCATAGTTGTGTTTTCAGGAACGGTCTAATTGATTTTTTTTTTTCCTAATATACAATGCAGACTGATACATACATACATGTAGTGATTGCTTTTGATACAGCAATAAGCTGCAAATGACACAATAATGAAGTGTAGCGTGGCAGTGTAAATGTACTGGCTCTGTGTACTGAATGGAAGGGAGACATCTTTGATTTGGAAAAAGTGGTTGTGCCATCACATTTTACGTAGCAAATGGTCGCTGTGCAGGTTTTTAACCACAGTGGCTGTCACCGAGGCTTGTGTGAGACTCAGGGAGTCCTTACACATTCATCAAATGCTGGATGCTTCCAAGCTGAGTGTGAACCAGTGCTGTAAAACTAGGAAGGGCTGTACTCTTCAGTCAGACTTTGGAACCACCCATTATCCTTTTGAGGAATGTTTCAAAACACATGGCTGAATGATGAGAAGCGATAACATGAGGTCCTCTCACCTGTCTGTGGCAGCAGAGGAACACGCTGGTTACAGGCTACGTGCTTGCATGGTTGAAGTGTACTGCACCACACTCAGCTGTGATTCAGATAGAGGTAGTGCCTTCCCCTTCCCTTGGGACAAGGGGCCCTAACTGCATTTATTCCAATTTTCTGTGTGCAGACAGAAGTCCCTGGGGCTTTTGTTTTCAGATTTTCTTTGTAGCTTCAGAGGTGTCATGGTTTAACCCAGCTGGCAACTGTGTACCATGCAACCACTGGCTCACTTTCTCCCCACCCTGCTGCATCCAAAACAGAGTACTGTGCTACCAAGGGAGAAATAAACTCTATCCCAGCCAAAACCAGGACAAGAGGGAAGACAAATACTGGTGATTTTTGGGGAGGTTTGTTATTTTGTGTAATTAAAGATGAGATTCCATTGTCATGGCGTAAGTAAAGCTCTTGATGGCCTCTCTGCCTTAAAACTTAAGGTCACTTTGATACATCTGTGATTGAGAATATGAAGAGAGACTGAACATCTTTCAGCTCTGTATTATGAGAAGTACAGGTTAAATTATGCTCTAGGATGAGAAAAAGGAAAAAAATAAGCAGGAAACAAAAATAGAAGCTAATTCCTAAACTTGAAGTGTCAATTATACTAAAGTTTATTTCTGCTAGTGGTTCAATTAACTGTAATGACTTAATTGAGCCAATAATTGAAATAATCTTGCTTCCTCAAATTTTAGAATAACCCCTGGAAAAAATAATCTTGCATATGCCATCTCACCTGCTGTGTGTACCAGTTTGGTGTGTCAGGGGAAGTGTATTAGAGTAGGGTTAGGTTTGCTGCAAAACAGGAGGCAGATAGAATGTTCCAAATCACACTTTGTCTCATAGGTTTCACCTGGGCTTTGTTACAGCTCATGTTTAGTGGCAGAGAATGAGGGTTGAAAGAGGTTTGCATGATGCTGCACTTTCTTGAGTGGTGTAAGAGCAGCGGTGTTTCATTTATTAATTACATCTGGCTGTTAATACACTTAATTATGGGCTTGTTGGTGTTAAATCTTTGTATTGACTGAGAATGACCCATGTGTGTGGTTTTAGCCTTTTGAAGATTTTGCATTGTCCTTTGGAACTAATGATGAGCAGTATTTGTATGACCTAAACATTTTAATGGTTTTACTTTATTAACAATAGTTTTGCATTTTAATTCATTCATTTCTTGCTTCTGAAGGTTTATATATTTGTGAGATGGGGTGGGGGTATTCTTTTTAGTCTGTGGTTGTAATTTGAAGTGCTTTTGAGTCCTGATGAGCTTTCTAGTAATACTTTGGATTCTGGAACAGAGTTACGCTTGTATTGTTGTGTCTCCTGTACACCGTGTATGCACGTCTGCTGCCGCCTTGTTTCATCAGCTGCTGCTTGGGTTGTTCAGATTGTTGCAGCTTTGTGGTAGATATTGCATGGTACTAGTTTTAAGTTGACAATTACTGTCTGCTGCCAAGAGGTTTGTTTCTTTGTTTTTGTTTTGTTTTGTTTTTTTTTTTACCTTTTCCCCGTGCCCTCTCCCAAATGGGATTTTGACTAAACAGCATTGAAGAAAATCCAATGATCTCATGCATACATACATGGACTAATGAAGTTATGACTGTGCATACTGGATGCCTGCAATCACAATTTCCTCTTAGAAACCTCTGTTTTGTGGCAGTCATGGCTTCTCCTTTGTCTGCACTGCCAGGTTTGAACTATTTATGGCATAACAAGACAATATCTTCCTTGCAACCATTGGTATGTGTTCTTGGGTTTTGTGTTGGGGGGGTTTTTGTTGTTTTTTTTGGGTTTGGTTGGTTTTTTGTTCCAGGAGCTATATGAGTGTGTTGTTTTTTTTCTGCTCCAAAATGATGAACGTTCTTTGCTTCTGTTTGGTTTCCTAAAATCTTGAGCTTATGATCACTAACCAAGTCACTCCTTAGAACACTTTTTAATTGCAGCCATCTCTGCTTCCATTTTGCTTTTGCTTCCTGACATGCCCTCCACCTGTGTACAGCCGGCTGTTCACATCTCCTTGACCATCCAAGTTACTCAACTTCACAATGATGGTTTCACACATCTCTTCCAGAGGGTACCAATTTCTGGTATTTTCATGGAGTCTTTGTAGGATATCTGTTGGGACACCAAGAAAGCCATAGGGTGATTAAGGTGAGAGAGAATCCAAATTTGTTCAGCTGTTGAAGAGCCACTGGTGCCATAATTGCCAGTGTCTGGAAAGTCCTGAATCTCTGGCATAGGCATACTTTACTTTGCAGACAGCATTCAAGGATTGTGCCCCTAGATCATGGAAAGAAAAAAAAAAGGCAAAATTTGGCTCATTGCAGTTTTGAAGTGTACTTAGTAATGGAAAATCACAAACTCATCTTGTTCTCGGGAGTAGTGGTGGCTCTGCTTCTGGTCCCAATTTTTTGTGTGATGATACCTGTTGAACTGAAATTAGCTGGCAGTTTTTGTTTAGTGCAGCAGAGAGTATAACTTAAAATCCTTTAAATTACTGGTTGGTGCTTTTTGTTGTTACCTGTGGAATTCTAGTCAGGAATTTTTCATCTGAGTCTTTAGGCACCTTTTCTCCTGATTTCCTTGGGAAGTAAATTTTGCCGTAAGTGAGCTTTCAAAGGTCGTTTATTCATGTTGCATTTTTAACTCTGGTGGTTTTAACTTCACTAGCAAAGTAGTTCACTAAAAGTATATAGTTTCATCTGTCTATCTGTCAATCTATCTATCTCCTGGAAGGCCAAGACTTCATGTGTGTGTATATATGTAGATACAGATATAGATACATAGATATATATATATAAAATTAAAATCTTGGCGTTCCAGAATTAAACTGTATGGTCCATGCCATATATACCTGAATAGATATGTTGTCTGTGACTTGGTGTACTTAATAGACAAAGAGGGATTTTTTTAGCCTTTTTCTCATTGTGTATGCACTTGTGTGTATATACATATATCTATTTATATAGTTAGTGTGCCTGTGCATATATTTATATATGTGTGTGACAACATTCATTTCTGAAGTAATTTTATTAAATCAGTGTGGTTATACTACAGTTGAATTTAGCTTATTGTTCTGAACTACCTTTTGCCAGGTAATTGGATAGTAATACTGCAGTTTTACTTCTGCAAAGGAGCATCCTTTTGCAGAGAGAAAGTAGCTTGGTTGATCTGAGTATTTTCTACTGAAAATGTTATGGAAAGGTTTAGATTGTTAATAAAGACTTTTGTGTTCATGAGGTTAACCTAAATATTGGTGTGAATCAGACCTGGAGCAGTACTTACGTTTCCTTATCCAGACATTTTGGATTATTGGAGGTCTGTAGTTGTTGTGAATTTAGTCAGCAACTAAATTTGTTCTGTGTTGCACAGTGTGCGATTAGAATGATACAAGGGCGAATAATACTGCTTTATAAGTCTAATTAAGATTAAAAGATATTTTCCCCCATTAACTTTTGTAATGTAGTCTGCCTCTTTAGGCTGATTGCAGATAATCTTCAGATAACTGAGCAGCCCATAGCTACCACTGACTGAAACAAGCAAGATTTGTGGGTTCTTACTGCTTCTGAAAATTGGTCCAAAATATCTAAAGATGTGTTCAAAATTAGCTCACTTCTGAAAGCAGTGAACACCTGCTTGTGGCTTGCATATTTATGTAGTAATTAAATGCAAGTTTGACATATTTAGAATACTTTCGGTGTAATTGGCAAGGAGTGACAAGGTCATAACTTAGCACAGGTTGTTTAATTTGCTAATACACTCACATAAGGTGTTGGGGATTTTTTTCTCCAAAATCTGGTTGTGGTTGCAGTAATTTCAAACTGTTGAGATAGTTTATTTATTGCAGTAAAGCATGGATTTTTTTGAGAAGCAAGTTTCAAGAAGCATTTGTAAAACTTGTAGGTTGAAAAATGGAATTTAGGAAATTTTCTCTATATTGAAAAGAATTAATTTTAAGTGAGAAAATTATATTGAAACAAAGAGACTGCATGCAAGAATCATATAAAGATGAGTTTGAGCAACTTCTACTGATACAGATTTTGATGGATTTTTTTTTTTCTTTTAGTCACTTTTGCACCTTACAGTCACTGGATTTTGTATGTGTTGCTATATCCTATTTTGCTGATATTACTCAGCTGTAGTACAGTTTCACATATTTGGAGCCTCCTGTTTCCCAGTCTCTAATGCATCCACAATATTTATCAATATATGTGGTTTGGAACTGAAAAGCTTATGAAGTATCTCATATTAACTCTACAATTTTTTAAACCTTTCAAGAGATGACACGAATAAGGAAGAAGATGAAGATGAAGAAGAAGCAGAGGAGGAGGAAGAGGAGGAGGAGGAGGAAGAAGACAACAATAACAATGAGGAAGAAGAGTTTGAATGCTATCCACCAGGCATGAAAGTCCAAGTGCGGTATGGAAGAGGGAAAAATCAAAAAATGTATGAAGCTAGTATTAAAGATTCTGACATCGAAGGTGGAGAAGTCCTTTACTTGGTGCACTACTGTGGATGGAACGTGAGGTAATTTGAGTTTTAGTTAGTGATTACTTCTTGAATTACTTCTCAAATACACTTATGAATTTTAAAAACTAAATTAATAGACATCTGGAGTCCTAAACTTTCAGTATTGGTTTTCTGTGAAGGTCATTGTACTGTATGAAACTTAGATTTTTAACACTATATAAATGCAGGGCTTTAGTTACTTTGGAAATCATCTTAAAATGACTCGTTCAAAGAAGTCTTCATTTGTTCCTCATCTTACTTTTAGATCTTCCCATACAAGTGACACCTCACTCTTTTCAGGTTCCTCCTCTGGCTCTCTTAAGCCGATTTTCTCTCATTCAGTATTTGAGTAGTGCATTTAGCTAAGGCTGTGAACTCACTCTTGTCAGTGAAGCACAGAGTACACCAGCAGTATGGTATTTAACTGGAAAACAGCAAGATTCCTAGTGGCAAATAAGTGCAGAGCAAATAACTGCATTTCATCTGATCTGATATCTATCCTCCCTACCACTACCCCCCTGAGGCTGCCCTAAACTTCCAAGCAAGACTCTTCTTAGCATAGTGGCTTCTTATGCTTTCTTTAATATAAGGAGGAGCATATGCTTTTTATTGTCTTTAGTCTAGCATTAATAGAAATAAGTTGAAGTATTTCCCTTGCTATTGCAGACCTCTTTTTTGCCATTTAAAACTTGAAGCAACTTTGAAAACAGTAGCAAAACCTAAAATTTTTGAGCAGCTTATAAGCATGTCTACTTCTTTCCTCAGTTTCAACATAACTGCTCATTTTCCTTAACTATTATCTTTTTAACTTTATTACTGTCTCTAAAAGATCTGTAAAACAATCCCCCCCTCCAAGTCTGAGACAAGTCTGATGTACTTTTTTCTTTGCTTACTTTTCCTTCTCTGGGAAAGCTGAGGTTCTTGTAACCTTCATCTATCATCTGGGCATGCTGCCTCTGACCAAGAGGGCAGGACAAATGTCATTTATTCAATTCTAGCAAGATCTGCTAGCAAAGGAAACAGGGAAGTGTGATGCTTCTCTTGCTCCCTTGAATTCACCTCTTGCATCGAGGCCTGGTGATTTCCAGGCGCACCTAAGCTGCTGCCGAGGAGGAGTCTCGCGCTTGCCAGTTTTGATACCGATCTTCTGTAGAATTTTGATCTACACTGACCTACAGGAATAGGATCTGCCATAAACTGTCTTCAGGCGACATCTGTAAGCATAGTGGGCTGTGAAGTCAAGATATGAGGGGAGATGCAGCCTGCTCAAGGTGGGAGCTGGGGCGCGACTTGCGTTTTCGTCTGGTCCTTACTGAGGAGGACTCCCTTGGAGTGCAAGTTGCTGAAATTTTCATCCTGCTCACTGAAGATTACTGTGTGTACCATTCCAAGAGGCTTCTTGCTTTTAAACTCTTGTTTTGGAATTCATGTGTAAGCATAGAAGTTATTTTTCTTTTTGAGCAAATAATCATGCTATTATCCATGCTGTGAGGTGAGATGATCAGATTTTTATTTGAGCAGTGCCACTTCAAATCTGAAGAAATGAGAAGTCAAAAATGAGTCTTCTTCACCTTGGAGATTCCAGCACCCCAGTTCTTAAAGGAGAAATCAAGATTCTAAAGTTTTAGCTCTGCATTTTAAACAAATCTGCAGATTGATGTCAGAGGCATTATTTCTGTGACTAGGATATGTTTGATAATAAAAGCATTTTTAGTTAACTGCACTCATTTGAGAAGTAAGGAGTGTTTGTTGTTTGGTCTTTCTGGCAGCAGGACTTGTGTTTATATTTTTACCTGGTGTTTTAAAAGAGCCCTCTGAAAAGGTTGGGGGGAGGGGGCGCGTAGGATTCTTCACTAAAAAAGACATCAGTGATTGAGGTTTAGCTGTGGGATTGTGTGTGGACTCTGCTATTTGTGGCTAATTTTTTTCATTTGTGTAAAATTACTTAAATTTTTAGATTTGACAGAAGAGTATGTAAGCCTCAGCTTTAGCCAGCATCTATACACTTTGATAGGTTAGTATTGTGAAGACTAGTCTTGTATGCTGTAATAGCTTGATTTGACTTTTAGTCAGTGACAATCTGGAAAAGCAACTGCCTTAGTTGAGTAGGAAGCAATTCCCTCCTCTCCTTATTCGTTGTAGCTTGCATAGCAGGCACAAGTTCTGTATGTACAGTACAGGGGATGAACTGAGCTAGGATTTTCTAATCATCCAGGGGTTTTTTAATTCTGTCATTCTTTTACTCCTTAAAGTTGACTTTTCTGTTTCCCCTTTTGGTCAAGTATGCCATTTAACGGCTTGTTCTTGAAACTCAAAAGTTTGAGCAGAAACCCTAAATAACTACTAATGTTTCTTATCACAAGTTAATTTCAGTATCAGTCTGGAATTCAGAATAAGTGTGTGTGGGTGTGCTCACATGCTTTAAGGTACTTGGAATGAAGTTTGGTAAACTTGATACTCGTCTTCATTAGTTGGGCTTTTTTTTAAATGCTTTGGAACCAGTGACACTAAGAACTGTTTAACTTTTTTTTTTTTTTGAAGAGTAAATAGAAAGTGCAGAAACTGTACAGCATTATGCTAAAGGATTGTTGTTAGCTCCTGAGATTCAGGTGATGTGTGTCTCTGGTAAAGCTCTCTGAGTGGTGGTGTTCAGTGGAGCCTGACTTGTAGTGAAAGGGAATGGTAGAAATCTCTGCCTTGCTAGAGGGACCTGCTTATGTTACCACGTGTTAACCAGAAAAAGCAGAGAAATACAGAGAAACTGTACTTCTTTTGACAGACCAGTAATGTTCTGAATTATGTGTGCTTTATATGTAGCTAAAACTTCTTTGGGGCCTACAGTGCCAGTTCCTTCTGTTGTAATTTTATTCTTAGGCTGCCAGTGCAAAGAAAAGTTGATTGTGTAAGTGTTTGAGGTGACTTTCTTCTGTAGTGTATTCCCAGTAATTAGAGAGTGCATACTTAAAAAGCATTTAGATTGTTGAAACTGTGTGTCATTATGGTACAACATCTCAATATATGTTATTCTTGAATGTTTCAAATGTTTAAAGCTAAGACTTACTATTTCCAACACTTCTTTCCTTCAGAAATCTGCATGTGAAATGCTAATTTTTGTCTAAGTTTGTTGAAACATTACTTCATATATAAATTTTATACTTAACAGTCAACCACTGAAATTAAACTTTGAGCAAACTTTCAGGCGCTGGAGAGTAATGTGTGTCATGGGGGGGCAGGGGAGGGATTATTTTAAAAAAAAAACAAAAAAGAAATTAAACAAACCAGAATCCCCATTTAATATTCCAGTGTTTGGGTGTCAGACTAGTTTTTCTCCTTTCTTTGATGACACCCAAAAAAAAATTTGATTCTTCCTTTTTGGCAGCTACAGATAGTATACTGGAACTTTTCAGTGAATTTGCTAAGGCTTGCTAGCTCCTTGAGGTCACTTGTGCTCCTGAGAAAGTGGTACCTTTGCTAGCATAAATCTAGTCTGGAAAAGTACACTTTCTTCCTTGTTTCTCCTCTAGTACTTCTGTGGAAGATCGACTGTGCAATCTCTGAGAGTGTGTTGTGGTGCATTTTAGCTTGCACCACATTTTAGTGCCTATGGGTGTAATAGTGCATACTCTGATGCAAGGTGCTCTTCTTTGTCTTCATTTTGGTAAGGCAAGGGGATTTTTTTTTATGAAAGCATTCCAGGTTTTCATATGAAACCTGGTTTTAAAAAATAAGTAAATAATAATTTCTTATTAAATCCCCCCTCTTGATTTTCAAAGAAATCTGTGTAAACTCTTTTAGGAGCAGCTCCCCATATGATCTCCTTCCTCTCCACACTCACTTGCTCACATTAGGGTAGTGAAGCAAGTACATGTGAAAGACAGCACTGCAGTAAAACAACCCAGGTCCTCTGAAAGTACATGCTTCTTGTAATGAGAGCTGAAGAACTTTTTTGATTATATTTTTGGGTTTATTTTGTTTTGCAAACAGACTTCTAAAACAAGATTAGTGATGAAGTAAGTTTTCATATGTTAGCAAGTGTAGTTCTAGAAAGAGGCTCTAGTCTGAGTCACACACCCCATTTTAGATGCAGCTTTCAGGGTGCTTCCTTGTCTTGCAAGGGAGGAAAATGTAATTTAGGGTCAGGTTGTCAACTGTGGCTTGGAATGTATCTTTTTTGCAGGATCTGTTTCAGCCTGGGGTCTGGTTGTCCCAGGTTTAGGGAAACCATATGCATCCAATGTGTGAGTAGTGAAAGGAGCTGTGTGATGCAAAGGTGTTAAGTGTGGGCAGCTGATTCCCTGGAGAAGATGTGAGATTTCTGTGGCCTCCTTGAAGGGTCTGTCTGCTGGTTTGGGTGCAGTCAGAAGTAAAGCAGGATACCCTCTGGCCAGGAACTGTGAGTGTCACACATTAGTGTTTCATTTTGTGCTCCTTGAGATGAGGCCTTGTGTGACCACTGCTTCTCAAGCATAATGTTTAAGACTCTGTGGTGTGTACAGGTGTTCCCTACAGATTCTGCACTTCCCTCCTTTGGTTCAGTGTGCCCCCATGTCTATCAGCTCTTGCCCCAACAGGCACTGCAGTTGCTGTGAATCTCAGACAGCGTGGGCTGTGCACAGACTTTGCATAGGAGGAAGATTATTTTCTTATGGGAGATGCATAATAATGAGTGAATACAAATTTAGTATTCTAGCAATGTGGTTGAGGCAGAAAGGACACTGTTAGAATCATCACTTTTCACCATGTGTTTGTCAGGTCCTGTGCTATTTTCCTGCATGTACTTAGGTCTAATAAAATACTCCTACATTTCTCTGGGTCACAAAGTCCATTTGACAGGCACTTCATGGTATTCCTTATGCAAAACATGTCTTTGTCTTGAAGAAAGATTGCCTCAGACAGGGTTTCCCACAGTCTCACAGGATATGGGATTTTTCCATACTGAGCAAGTACTCTGCAGTTATATTTCAGTTTTGAACCTGTTTACTGATTTCACCTGGTAATGAGAGTGTAATAGTACAATGACAGTGGTATCTGCAGCAGTATAGGCAGTCTTGGTATATTGTAGTCTGTCTGCATGGTCTGCTGTGAGATTTTGTGATCTTTATTGTCACATGGAGGGGAAAAAACCGGAAATTGTTTTGGAAAGCTATTTTTCAGACTGCTGCTATAAATTTAAGTTAATAGAATACAGTATTTATCTTCTGAAATCCCTTGTATAGATCATAACTTAAAATACATAAGAAAGCAGGTTGGAAACTTGAATGTTTTTCCCTTAATATTTTTTAATTATGTCAGTGTTATGGATATGATTGGCAGTGGTTGCAAAGAAGCTGAATTAGGACTGTATCAGTAGTCATTGCATGTATCGAAATAAAATCAAGTAAGCCCAGCTAGAAACCAGCATGGTGATCGTGCTCAACTCCACCTTGTACCCATTTTTTTTGGAGAGTGTGGTTTGGGGTTTTGGGTTTTTTAAAGTTGATTTTTTTGCCCTCTATTTTGATGTTTATGTAGGAGGATCAGAATTTGTTTGCATGTACATTCAGGCCAAAGTTAATACAAACTAATTTTTAACTGAGCTGTCTCTTGTGCAGATGGTTCTTGAATTTAAAGTTAAAGTAGTAAAGTAGCTGCTTCTTATTGGGAGGGGGAAAAAATTGATTTAAATGATTCCTGAGTTTTTTCAGAAATACACAAAGAATCTGGCAAGCACAGTACCATAGTTCTAGTATATTCTTACTAAGAATGTACTTCTTTGGTCTTGGATTTGTACTTAACAGGTCCAGTCTTGAATACAAGATGCCCGTTGTAAATCTTATGTTTTTAGTATGTTTTTGTCTTGTATCACTCTGATACAAAATGGAAACCCCTAACAGAAAAGGAACTGAAAAATGTCATTGTGAAGTCAGTGACTCAAAGTTGGTGACTCTGAAGGCTTACTCACTCCAGATAGCTCTTTGCAGTCACTCGGGGTGGAAAGAGTTTATTTTATTAACTGGTCACATTTTATGTAGTTGAAAGAATTTATTTTATTGTTAAGGTTCTTCAGTGTATAAATAGGAAGTATACCTATTAGAGGTCTGTACAGATTTCTCATTCAGGTAGTTTGTTTTACCTGCATATATGGATTTCTGCTGGTCTGTGTAGACTGGAAAATAGAAGATTTTGCATTTAGCCTTCAGTGTAAAAGGACTTTAATCCTCTGAACCTTAGCTGAAACTTCACAGACTTGAGAATTGCACAGATTACTTGATTCCAATTCTGTTTTTACATGGCTACTAATTCTCTTTTTCCTCAGTTAATTTCTATTGTGATGTGATTATCTGCTTAAAACCATGAATGTGTACAATTTCTTTTTCTGTTTAGGTATGATGAATGGATAAAGGCAGACAAGATAGTGAGACCAGCTGATAAAAATGTACCAAAAATTAAGCATCGAAAGAAAATAAAGGTAGTTTTTCTCCCTTTTCTCTCTTGTTGCCCCCAGCGTTGGTTTGATACATAGTTATGTAATCCCTGCCTCCCCTCCTGACCTTTTGATTGGCCTACAAATGCTTGTCAAGAAAAGTGACTTCATAGCCTTTTAAACATGGATACTCTTTTCATCATGGTTTTAAGTTTTCTCTTTGAGGTGGAGAGGAGAAGCTTCTGTTTCCTGAATTTTTAAATTAAATGTATGTAGTCATTTACAGAAAACAAATGAGAAGGATACAGGTTATTGTCAGTGCTGGGGGCCAACTTTGGCGGGGAGGGTGAAATTTGAGAGCTCCCTGATTCTGCAGAGCAAACCTATGGACTAGTCCATGTGCATGGAACTCTCTAATTTTGTTGCCGAGCATTTATTTCAAAATTGATTCTTCCACAACTGATATTTAGGCTTAGATGATGACATATTTCTTGGACAGTGGGCTGCAAGGAAGCTTTTCCTTCTGCCACTGCTGAGCCTGGCATATCCTGCAGTACCACTACTTCTAGAGCACTGGTTGTGTTTGTTTTCCCATTTGTTTTAGTGTTGACAAAGTCCCTGTCTTCAGTAGAAAGGTATTTGTAGTCCTTTAAACAAAGAGGAGAGCTTTCCTCTACAGGTTGAATGTTTAAGATAACTGTAAGCATTGTGTAATTGTAATCCACGATAAGATGTGTGCTCAAATGAGAAGAGTTTTTGTATCTTTTTTCTCACCTAGAATAAAACTGACAGAGAGAAGGAAGAGAAGTATTCTCCTAAACCCTGCAAATTGCGACGTTTGTCAAAACCCCCCTTTCACACCAGCACATCACCAGAGACTGGGCCCAAACTTGACAGCACTGAAGCCAAAAATACTGAACAAGCTCCAGTTAAATCAATAGAAATTACTTCTATCATTAATGGGCTACAAGGTATTGTACTTAAAAGCTTTTTCTAATTCTGTAAGTGGCCTTTAAACAGGAGTAAATGAAAATGTAGAGCAACTGCTGCAATTAAATGCTTGAGTCTGTCTGGCTAATTATAACATCATCTTCAGAAATGACCCTTGGACAAAAGCCGTGTCAGCAGTTTCTATGGATTCAGTGTGTTAACAGTCAGTGACATTTTGTGTTGCCATCCTTTTTTTTGTTTGATATAGAGCAAAGCATTTTTGCTTCTTATATAATTTCTAAATTCTTAATTTTTTATTTACCTAAGCTATAGGACCCATTATTCATATCTGCATGTCTGATGTTGCTAGAACTGTGTACCCACAGCAGCATTATAATACCTAGTTGCTTCTCTTCATTCTTAGTTTAGATCATGCCTCCAGAGAAAGAAATCATGTATGGTATAGGTAGTTTGGGTAACCACAAACTTTTGTGGAAGCTGTGTGAATTTAATAATCATTCCAACTTGTTTGAACTTGGATGACACTGGCCACTTGGTTCCAAAACTGTAGGTAGAATAACAATCAACATAATCTGTGAAGCTTCATTTCCTTAGGAAATGAGAAACAAAAAAAAAGCAATTAACGATGACACTATTATTAGTGTGATAATTAATCTGTAATTAACTTTATAAAACAAGGAGTTACATATATATATATATATATATATATATATATATATGTATATGTATATTTGAGCCAATTCCTGTGTTTCTCCTTGAATCCATATCTTTTCCCACTGAATGAGATTGCTGTTGATTCCTTCTGGATTATATGTCTTTGTTCTTCTCTCAGTTTCCTTATTGCTGATCCTGAATTTTCTTGTAGTTGTCCTACATTCTTCTTGTCCATTTGTTTCCCTAAGTGCCTTTCTTTATTGCTTTCACTTCCTTTTTCCAGGGTGATCATCAGGTTGGTTTGTTAGAGGGTATCCAATGTGTATGTTGCTGTTCTGTCCTTTAGACACTGGATTTTCCAGGGAAAATAATGTCTGTGTTATGGGCATTGGAAAAAAGGCAGATAATGGTAGTATTTGTAACCCTTAAGAAATATGTAAGGACATCTTTCAGTTTCTGGTTTGGGTAATTATACAGAAGTTTGTATTTTATGGATTAATGCTTTCTCTACCTCTTCAGAAATTCCTGAAGATGTACTTCATAACAGAGAATCTTCCTAGTTTCTGATCTAGCCATTATACCATGAGTTTTTGAACTCTTCAGGAGGTACCATTTAAGAGAGAGACTGCTAGAGATTCCTGTAGCATGTCTTCATATCTGTACAGTTTTCTTTGGTTTGGTTTGGTTTTTTTTTAATAATTCTTTGTAACCAGAATCAAGACAAACGTTTCTTGTTTTGTTTTTGTTTTGTTTGGATTTATTTTTAATTAGCTTCTGAAAGTTCTGATGATAGTGAGCAAGAAGATGACCAAAGTGCCCCGAATGTACATGCTGATGGCAAAGAGGAATCTCAGCCTGAAGCCGTAAGCCAAGATAAAAATGAACTCCGTCTGAAAGAACAGAGTGGTTCATCCCTCCCAGAAGAAACTAAAGCTCTTACAGATGCAGTAGTGCCCAAGTCTGTATCCAAGTCTCCTGAAAGATTGCGGAAAGAGATGGAAGAGTTATCTGAAGACAGTGACTCCGATGGAGAAGATGAAGCCACGAAGAAGAGAAAGGATGGAAAAAAGGAGATAGTGGATAAAACAGCAAAACCACAAGTGAAACGTGGTAAACGAAGACACTGTGTTGCAGAGGAGTCCTTAAAGACCGTGTCACCTAATAGAAAGGATGAGAAGACCAAAAACAAAGACTCCCTTAGTTTGGAAAACAGCAGTAACAGCTCCTCAGATGAAGATGAGGAAGACAAATCTAAATTGAAAATCACTCCAACGAAAAAGTACAATGGACTAGAGGAGAAAAGGAAATCTTTACGGACAAGTACTTTCTACTCCGGATTTTCTGAAGTGGGAGAGAAAAGAATAAAACTTCTAAATAACTCCGATGAAAGACTTCAGAACACCAGAGCGAAGGATAGAAAAGATGTGTGGTCAAGTATCCAAGGTCAGTGGCCGAAGAAAACGCTGAAGGAGCTGTTCTCAGACTCTGATACTGAGGCTGCTGCCTCTCCTCCACATGCTGCTCCTGAGGATGCTGCAGCAGAGGAGCAGCTTCAGACTGTTAGAGAAGAAGGTATTTCTTTGCCTAACTGTGAACTTGAAAAATCTTTGCCAGCAAGTGTGGATGTTAAACCTGTTGAGGAGAAACCGACTGAAGTGGGTGAGAAGAAAGTTGAATTTCCAAGCAGCGGCAGCAATTCAGTGCTAAATACTCCTCCTACGACTCCTGAGTCACCTTCCTCTGTAACTGTGACAGAGTCCAGCAGACATCAGTCCAGTGTCACTGTCTCTGAGACACTGCCACCGAATCAAGAAGAGATACGAAGCATCAAAAGTGAAACAGATAGCACAATAGAGGTGGACAGTGTGGCAGGGGAGCTGCAAGACCTCCAGTCTGAGGGAAATATTTCTCCGACAGGTTTTGATGCCAGTGTCAGCTCCAGTAGTAGTAATCAACCAGAGCCAGAGCATGCTGAAAAAGGTAAAGGAAAGGGTAAACAGAGCTGTCTCCAACCTAACCAGCTCTTATTTCTAACATTGCTGATGTTTTTTCATTCTGTCACAATTACAGTGCAGGGAAGTTAGTTGTTGCAGGAAGTAGTAGCCTGCTGTCCATTTCAGATGTGTGGAAATGGCATAATCATCATGTGAGTAAAATATAATCTGCCAGCAAGTTTATTGGCCTTTCATTAGAAATTGTGGTGGTTTCAATGAGGGATAAAGGATAAAAGGATGAAGTTTATACTGGATATAGCAAAAAAAGCCCAAAGCAAACTGTAATAGCTTGTGTAAGGAATGTTTATTGTAGCAAGATGGAAGCATTTTAAACACCCTCCTTAGAAGCACAAGATGCTTTTCATGCATAAAATTTGATTCTCTAAGTTGTTTGTTTGGGGGGAGAAAGCCCTCCTGCTGCTAGGGTGCTTAGGCAGTCATTTCTAATACGTATTTTTCTCGGACATTAACTTCATAAGATTCAAGTCAAGCTGGTAAATGCATTGACCTTTTTATCTATGTTTCATATGTGATTTTTCAGATTGAAGTTCCTTTCCTGAAACCACTAGAGAACAGGGGATAATAAACACTTGTGCACATGATGTCACTGTACTGCTGCCTGCTTTTTAACTGCTGGCCAGGCTAGATCTAAAAGCTTTTTTCTGAAAGTGATTGGCTGTTTTGCAGTTCATCGAAAGTACAGCTACTTTGACTGTGTTGTAGTGGCTAAAAATTGTGAACACAAAGGGAGGAAATATGATTTGGCTTTAATCCTAAGAAAGAAGTGGTTTTTTTTAATCTCAGTAGATTTTGGCTAACAAGTAGCTAATTTTTTTCAAAATACCCTTAAAGGTATGTTACCTTCAGCATTCTGTTGGAAATGTTCTTCTGAAAGTATGCAACAAAATGAGTTTCCTTAAAGGAGAGAGTTTGGAAGAGGTGAATGTGTACCCCTCGATAAATACACCTGTATTGCTTTGCTAATCAGAGCTGTGTAGGTTTAAGTTGTTAGAGGTTTTTTATATGAAAGTAGTTTATTGCCACTTGAAAGAAGTTTTGCAGTATTGTAGAAGAGTACTTATACATGCATTAGACTTCTAACTTCCTCTCTGATTTTGTCAGCATGTTACCTGTTTCAGAAAATTTGGCTTCTTAATATAAATTGTTCTGTTCTAGGGGTCATTTTTAATCTGTAAGTCACATGGTTATGAAACAACGTTTGAAGAACTCCTAAAACACTCTCTTTTAGCAGGTGTACTAGAATTCTTCCATCTTCCTTTTCTACTTTTTCTTCTTGTAGTCCCAAATACCAGTAGAATTTTTCCCTTGTTTTTTGTTTGCCTTTCTTTTCTTGTTGTTTTTTTAACATTATCTAAGATTTTTTTTTAATACCTTCAGTTAATGTAATTACTGATCACAGGTTATGGCTTTGGATTTTTTCTCACAGCTTCCAAGTACAGCAAACTCTTAAAAACATTTTTTAGTCCCCGTAGGTCTTGATAACTTTTTAAATAAACGTATTCTTATTTAATTAACAGTAGTAAAAAGATAGTAAATCCATGTGGTTCAAGGGAAATTCTGGTGATGCATATGGGAAAGGCATTCATCGTACATGTGCACTCTGTGCAAAGAAACTTTGCCTGCTTTCCATTGTCTTTCACCTCCTCTTGTCAATAGAAGTAGAAGGCTGAGCTGCATTAAGGATAGGCAGGAACCAGTTGCATTGTTGTCTACAAACTTAAACTTTGAAGTGTTTTGTGGGTTTTTTGAGACTGAGAAAAACACACAGGAGTGCAAGCATTTATTTAATTGCAGTTTCTTTTTTTTTTTCTTTTCCCAATTATAGTCTGTACAGGCCAAAAAAGACTTAAAGATGCTCAGGGAGGAGGCAGCTCTTCAAAAAAGCAGAAAAGAAGCCACAAAACATCTGTGAACAGCAAAAAGAAGAGTAAAACTAGTAAGTACAGCAGCTTAGTGTGAAATACAAGGTGTGAAAGTACTGTGTCATTTGTTCAGCTGATTGTAGGAGATGAAGTCTGTTAATAAAAAATGTATTAGGACAAAATGTTCTCATCAGGGAATTCTTAACACTGTTTAAATGAAGAAACTGCTCTACCTAAACACTGAAGTGTTTTTAAATGTCTTGTATTATTTTTGGGCCTATTTCTAAGAGGTCCTTAATATTGTGTAATTCAGGAAGGCCCAGAAGAGTGAGTATTTCACGCATGGCAGAATTGGGACAGGTATCTCTGTATTGTGATAGCTGCCTGTTTTAGAGGGGAGACTGGGACCTGAAGGAAATTATTCTCTGTATTTTCTGCAAGATGAGTTTTTAGAGGTTAATATCTCTACCCTGTAGCAAATACGAGAATAATTCCAAAAGAATATAGATTCATGTTTTCTTCCTGTGCTGTCTGTTACATCCACAGTAAATAATGCAGCTTTTGTAGTTGTAGAAGCTAATTGGAATAGAAACCACAGTACTGGGTAAGGGAAGCTTAATAAAAGCAGAGGTGTGTTAAGGGTTGTATGCACACGTGTTTGGGAGACAACAAGATCAATTACTGCTTCATTTCACTGTTAATAAAAAAATAGCAGGAAACAGCTAGAGACTGAAGCCTGGAGGATAACTGTAAAAAATGGAGTTAAAGCAAGGATAAAAAGCATATGCCATGGCTTTTTTCCTCTCTCTCCTGCAGCTTCCCTCCCCGCTTTCTATTAACAGCTTTTACTAAAAGTCTGTACTTGCTAGTCTGGTATTTGCTTTCACTCCACCTGTCCTTTCATGTTCATTGATCTCCTTTTATATTTTCTCGTCCTTTTTAATTCCTTTTCACTGGTCTCCTCCTTTCATAATCTTTATTCATACCCTCGCCTCAGAAATTAAAGTAACAAAACAAACTGAATTTGCAGAACAAATACACCATTTTTAGCCTTGCCATTATTCCCCTGGATTTGGTGAACTTACCCCTTTTTCTCAACCTGTGTCTTCATCAGAATGTGAAACTTCAAAGCTATTACCACTTAGTGTGTGCTCTTTTTGTTAGGCTTCAGGCACTACTGGATGTAATAAGGAAAATAAATAGATAAAATGTGAGTCAACTGTAAGCAAAAAAACCCCAAAAACTTCTGGCAAAATTTAGATGTATCTGTTAAACTGCTTTTGTGGCAGCTTCAGCTCTTGCCTTTGCATTAAACCAGCCAACACCAACAAGCAGCTGGCCAAGCTCTTTCACACTACATGTCTTGGGTATGCAGTTTCTCCTGTGTAGATCACCAGATCATAAAGGCCAAAAGGTTCAGGGCTCATTTTGTCAACACCTGGGGCAGGTACAATGGGGACATACATTTTTCTTAATAAATATAAATTCAACATGTTTTTAAAAACAACTCTAACAGTGGAGTTTCTGCAGATTTCCTAGGCATTTTATTCCACTGCTTTGCTAGACTTGTGTTGCATTACAGTCTCTTGCGCCTGCTTTCACCCCAGTTTTATTTTAATAATGCTAAAAAAACTTCATCCTTTCAATCATTACTCATAAGTCTTGCCTTTTAGATAGATTATTTTGTTACTCTCCTTTGAATGGTTTGATTGAAAACCTGTGTTCAGTTCAGCCTGTTGCTTTATAGTAAAAGTTTTTTCAGCATGAGGTGAAGTTTTTCTGTTTTGGGTCAGCTTAAGACCTTTTTACAAAATTAAAAGATTGTACCATCACGTCTGAGGAATTTGTAGAGTATGTCACACATATTCAGGTTATTGATAGTGATTTTACTAGAGGAAAATTAAAATAAAGGTGACATAAGGCTAAGAAAAGGCTGTGTTTGCTCCGATTTCTGCTATACATGTCCTAAAAATACAGTCAAAGGTTTGTCTGTAACTGTTAGCACTAAAATTGGATGTAGGTTTATATATATTGAATACTGCATTAGAAATTGATGTTGAAAAATGGTGAACAGGAGATGGAACATAACGATCAGTCTTGTGAACTCTTAGAAAAAGTACAGCCCCATGAGCAGGCAGATGTGGTTCATTTTGGTCCCATTATGTACCTGGTTCGTACTTCAGTGATGCAGAGAGCATCAAGCTGAGATGCTACACCAGGATGGATTCTGTTGTTTTAAAGTAAAGGATTTGTGTCAAATAAATTCCCGTTGTATGAAAATCAGCACAGGGGTTGCTTCTGACAGGCTTTACTTTGGGCTTTGTTTTCTAACAATGTCTTCTTGTTTCTTCAGCAAACAGCAGCGACAGTGATGAACTGTCTGCAGGTGAGAGTGTGTCCAAGTCTCAGTCAGCAAAATCGGTTTCTACTGGCATGAAATCTCACCAAACCAAATCACTCACAAGAACACAATCTCCAGGAAAATGCAGTAAAAATGGAGAGAAGGAGTCTGATCTCAAAGAACAGAATAATCGATTGCCCAAAGTTTACAAATGGAGTTTTCAAATGTGTAAGTATTTTCTTGAAGACACACCTGGTGTCATCTTGTGGCGTAGTGTAAAAAGGCTTTTTGAATGTTCTGTATTTTGGCTTTCTTGTTTCCATCCTGAATTTGCTTAAGTTTGTGATAAATCCTCATTAAAAAAAAAAAAAAGGTGTGGGGTTTTTTTTCCTTTTTTTGCAATTGCAGCACAGGGAACTGCCGATGTCCCACTCTTCCAGGACTGTTTTTAGATATGGCTCCTGAGCTGACTTGCTGTTCTTGTTGTCCTGAGCATACCTGTCATTCTGGCATGAACATTATCTGCTCTGTGTGCTTCTTCTGTTGATATTTCCTGCTGTTTAATTCCTCATTCCTTAGTTCTTGTTCAGACACTTAGGTGATTAATTTGTAACTTTTTCCCCTTCCATTTTGCATTAGTGAACCAGGACATGTTTGCTATTTCTAATATTAAGAACTTCCACTGTGCTTGTTTCCGTCAAGCTACTCGTCTGGTTAGGGGTGAGCAGTGTGGAAAGGATCCTGCATTTGCCTATCTGAGAAACAGATCAGTGGCTTATTAATTCCCTCATATTAGTGCAACTTACCAACTGAATCTGATTTTGCTGGGTTATTTTTTTTTTATTTCCTCCCCATCCCTGAATCTTAGCATTACTCTACTTTTAAAAGTATTTTTTCCCAGTAGTTCTTCACAAGTTACATTCTGGTGCTCTTCAGGAGTGTGTAATGTAAGAGGTCTTTACTGTCACTTACTGCCCTGTTGAGATTCATTGAACACTTTCCCGTTGCAGTGCATTTAAAGGGCTTTTGCTCCTTCCTTTCTTTCCACCTTGGCTACACTCCACATGCTAAAGTTGCTTTGCCGAAGTTGCTCTGTGGAGTGCTGTTTGACACATTTCCTGCTGCTGCAGAGTCAGACACTTGCAATATATCCGAGCTTTCCTCATTTTTCCACAGCCTAACGTAGTTGTGGCTTCTGGTCCTTTGGTGCTGCCCTCATTACAGGTTGATATAGTGCATTTTGCACCTCACAGTAGTTTAAATGATTCTTAAATGCTTTTGAATGGAGTGTCTCCAGTGTGGCTTCCCTGTGGCTTCCCTGGATTGAACCAAGAGTTTCTCCTGCCTGTGCCACCCACTGCTGTGTGCCATGCTGTGGGGAGCACCCAGCTGGAAACAGCCAGAGGGGCAGCTCCTGTGCTGGCCATGTCCAGCAAGGAGGTCCTGTATGGTTATTGCTTATAGCACGTGTGCCAGGGAGTCCACCAGAACCACCCCACAGCAGTGCAGATTCCTGCTGTAATCTGCTTGTTTTGTGACAACCAAGACAAGTCAGGCAAGGCTGACCTTCCTGGTGTTGGGGGCCAAACTGAGCTCCAGCAAGGACTGAAAGCAACAGGCTCAAAGCTAGTTTTGGCCCTTATGTTTTCATCAGTTGTCTTAATTTTTTTTTTTCCTTTTCCTCCTTATGGGGAAGCGAATGCATTTCTTTTTCCTCTCCCAGTTCCTTAAAAAGTCCCCAAAGAGTGTATGGCGGTATCTTGTAAAGAATAATAAAAAATGAACAAATTTGTGGTGATAAGGAGCAGCTGTTGCTGTGTTTCTTAGCTTTGCTGTCTGCTACCTCAAAGTACATCACTAAGATTTGAGTACTTCCACTTCACTGACATTCAGAAGTGTTTGGAAATGCTTCAATACAATAATTAACAGAGATTGTTTAACTTGCAGCTGACTTGGAAAACCTGACTAGTGCCGAGCGCATAACAGTTCTCCAAGAAAAATTGCAAGAAATCAGGAAACATTACCTGTCCTTGAAATCTGAGGTGGCTTCCATTGACCGAAGAAGAAAGCGCTTAAAGAAAAAAGAGCGGGAAAGTAAGCGCTGGAAACTAAAATCTACTTTTAGGGGGCTTAATTGCATGTTATATTAAGGTCCTGATAAGAATTGGATAATTTATAGGGACATGTGTCTTTAGGAGTGTGGTTTTGTTTGGGTTTTGGGAAATGCTGTGTGCAGTTATTTTATGACCGTTAGAAGGCAGGGATCAGATACCCAGTGATGGTGGAAGGGGAAGAGCATTACCAAGGTGTGCAATCTGTTTCATGGTCTTGAGGCACAACTACTTCGTACAGGAAAAAATACACAGAAAATAAACTTATCTAAGCAGAGAACAAAGGGTATTAATAACTTATAACTTTTCTTCAAGTTACGGATAAATTTACTGTAGTATTGCTTGTGGGCCTAGTTAGTGCTTTCCCCTTAGGATAAGGGGTTTATTCCATGACTTTAAGGGAGACCAGTTAGATTTCTCATCTTTCAGGAGTTGCTGCACCTGTTGCTCTAAGGAATGTTCTGGTGTGCCTGCTTCTAGGAATGCTAAAAGGATCATTTTCTCTGTGTGAGAAATGCCACGTGTAGTAGGATTTTATGGCCGCAGCCATGACATGGGCCATGGTCATGGGTTATGGGTGGGAATTGCTGGTTGCTGCTTGGTTGCCAAAGCAGGGCGAATGTGCAGATTCAGTGCCGGGACAAGGCCCTATGCTGACTCCCATGGGAAAGAAAGGGAGCAGTTGACTGTGCTGGTGGGTCGGGAACGAGCTCTGGCATCCTTTGGCTGGGCCCTTGGTCTGGGCGGTCGATGACCCGGGGCTACAAGGGATAACGGTGCCGCTCTGCCTTGCACACGGCTGCATATTTCTGTCAGTGTTTCCTACACAAACCAGGCAATGCAGGCTTGTTTCTTTTCCATTGCTAGGCTGTAGTTACTGGAGTGATAGGTACCAGTGCTTGTTGCTGAACAGGTAAACATTTTTATTGCTTGATTTATGAATCTCTATAACCTGTGTTTTCCTTTTCCTGTGCAGGCGCTGCTACTACATCATCTTCCTCCTCATCACCTTCCTCTAGTTCCATTACGGCTGCAGTTATGTTAACGTTAGCAGAACCATCTATGTCAAGTTCATCACAGAATGGAATGTCAGTTGAGTGCAGGTGACAGCAGGACTTGCCAAAGCACTTTGCACTTAATGGCTGCTGAGGGCCACTCTTTTTTTTTTTTCCTTTTTTTTTTCTTTTATACTGCACAGTGGCACAAAATTCAGACAAGCACTATTTTGTATTTAAAGTTGTTTCTTGACAAGCTAACTTTGCACTTAAGTGCACTTTTATGAAGAAAAAGTACAACAAACTGCTTTTCCTCAAGCAATAATTGTTTCCAACTTGTCTGGGAATTGTAAGTCTAGTGACTCGAAGGCCTTCCACTGTGGCAAATGGAGGCTGTTCACTGCCTGTAGAGACAGGACAATAAGTATATAGTTGTTGGGGTGATCTAAATCAATGTGGTAAGGCTTACTGTATTCCCTGGTATTTTGTTAAAGCTGGAACATTTGATATTTTTCCATTTATTTATGACAAATACTGAAAATATTTTCATTTGTACAAGCTAATTGTTTTTTAACTGCTAAGTCACCTTATAGTGGCTTTAATTGTATACGTCAAGCACATCTATTCAAAACCTGCAGGTAGTAGGATGTCTGACATCAGTCCTGATAACCAAATATGAGGATTCCTTTAAAAAAAAAAAAAAAAGACTGACTAATGTTTACAGGTTTGAATTAGGCTTAAATAGGTTACTCTGGGTTTTAAGAACCCGTTAATTGGAATGAAACTACTGTACTTCGCCATTTTTCTATAAAACAGTATTTTTTTTTAATTTTGATAAAATACATTATGAAAAAGAAAGAAAATGGCTAACAAACTGTATTAAATCTTAATGTATAAAGATTGTATTCAGCCAGTTTAAAGTGTATATTTATTCATAATGGATTATAACAGGTATATTTTTGTGTTTTCTTGTAAATGTTTCTTTTCCCCTTAAAGCAACAAATATTTCATTTGTAATGCTTATTTTATTACGAGCTGCAAGGAGAGGACTTCAAGAGGGAGTAAGGTGTGAGGTTATAATTTGTGGTTGCTGATACCAACACTGCCACAAAAGGGTAGTTGTTTTTAAAATAACTAGCTAGCCGAGTGGTAGATGTTTAATTTTTTAAATGCCTTGTACAAATTCCAAAACCAACTTCAAAATGTTTTCACTTGTATTGATTTTATGTTGAATGGATCCCAAGCTCTCTCCTGTTAATTCTATACCTTTGTAAGACATTTGTATATTGCGGAAGTGTTCATTCAAGCTATTTAATACCTGGCACTGTTAATACACAGTACTTTATTGTACAGATTGTTTTACTGTTTTAATTGTAGTTCTGTGTACTTCTTTTGCCTGGGGAAATAGGGGCTGGCATGTTTTTCTTTGTTTTCTGGCAATACAACATGTAAGAATTTGAAGCATTTTGTTTGTAGATGCTAGAGTGTCAGAATCCTTTTCATTTGACTTTTCTAAGAAAAGCATTTTCAGTCTTCGTAGTGTGCGCTTAAGGTTATAACTGATTTTATTGAAAATGGTTTCAAAGTATTCAGAATTGTACAGGACTGTAAAAATTTGTTGACAGACATTGAAGGAAAAGCTTATAGAAAAAAAAGCTATAAAATATATATTAGGTTCTGCAGAAAATGGAGAGTTATGTAATATATTGTACAAATGTAAGCAAAGGCCTCTGAAATAAAATGCCATAGTTTGTGAATCCCTGATTTTGTTTCTAACAGTTTAATTAAGCAACTGTAGTGTGTTCATGAAAATTATGTCAAGCTACAGAATCAGTTTAACGAATGATCTTTGATGTGCTGTAATGGGCATATAAAGGTAAGCTAGAACAGGTACATTTGCCTGATTTTCCTCTTAGTGATTAATTCAAATCCATCCTCTTTTTCAGCAGAAGGCGAAAGCGTGGCCCATCATTAAGGCAGAGCCAGATGAAGCAAACTACTGGCTGTAGTTCAGGTGACCAAAATACTGCTACACCTGCAAAGTGACAGATTACTGATGAGACTGACAGTAACAGACCATGATAAATAAGCTTTAGAAACATTGGCTGTATTAAGAATTACGGTGATCTGAGACAGACAGGGGTGATTTTAATATTTTCAGTGAAGCTACTCAGAGGATATTTTCATCTGTTTAAGTTTAGTGGAATCAGAGTCATAGTAGTTCAGTTCTGCTTTTAAGTCTCAGTAGGCATAAGGGGTATGGATGTAACTGGGAACCTAAATCTGGGCAAGCAAGGTTCAAATTCAGCTCTTCACTCACTGGTAGTTCTTGATCAGCTCTCAGTTTTAGTGCCAGTGTGTTTGCTTTGATGTGACAAGTACTGGCTCTGTGATTGGGGGTAGCAGGGGGGAGGATTTGTTTACCTGTTTAAAACGGGGATCTTCAGTCACCTCCCTGCTCCCAGGTCAAGTTTTTGCATAAATAGGATTTTTGCTTTTCCTTAATACAGAGATTATTTCATTTTCATCGTATTTCTGATGCTGTTTAGTGGCTACTCAAACATTTGTCTGAATGTGTTACATCGCACCTCTTCTGTGAAGTGTGTCTATAAATGGTGCTTTCCAGATTCATGGAACCACTTGCCTTACAGTAAGTAACAAAGGAAGATACCTTTGGCAAGCTGTTAGCCAGGCAGTTTTATCCCAAATTCCAGTGGGTCAAATCTGAGCTGCTTTCCAGGGTACGTACTGTACGCAGCTTTACATGTGGGTGAGTTCCCTGCCTGCCGCGTGCACTCTGCTGGCAGCTGAGGAAGTTTGCCACTAGCAGTGCCTGCTGGGCTGTGCCCGTACCCTGAACACCTGCTTGGACCATGATCCAAAAGGCAAAGCAAGGCAAACAACCCCTGCTGTGTTCTCTACACCTTGGCCGAGCGACAGACTCAGGTTTGTCTGTCTCACAATTGATCGTGTTGGGAATAGCTGAGATGGGCATATGCCGAGGGAAAACACGCCTTACTTGAAGGCTCTGCAGTGCTCCCACCTCCCTTTATTTGCAGTCTCCACTGATAACCTGTACATATTTACAACTGGGTAGTTCCCATCACACTGTGGAATTTTCCTGTTGGCACAGGGATTGAACTTGCTCTCAGGCAGAGTTCCTGGAGGCTGTATGCCTCCTGCAGAGTTTCAGTGGCCACGGGTCTCTGAAATGGGCTGGATGATGGTCGAGCCTGTTCTGCCCCTCCTGTGTCGCTACAGAGCTGCTCTTCTGTGGGGAGGCAGATTGGAAAAGCCACTACAAGTCATGCAGCAGCCACCTGCCCCTTTTCAAGGATTTGTGTATTCTCTTGGGCTGACCCCATCCGTGAGGGTCACTACCTTTCCTGGCATGCAGCAGACAAGGCGGGGGGGATACTTGGTGCAAGTGTCAAGATGGAGACTTTTCCTTTATTCAGTAGCTGGGTTACTTGTTTTGCCTTTCGGTTGGATGCCGGTGCCAATCCAGCTGCTTACAGTGGCAGCTCAAAAAGTGTATGAAACATGTAACAAGACAGCCAACGCGCTGTCAGGTTTGCTTCAGCTCCCCCTGGATCTGAGGGTCGTGGGAAATCAATGAGACAGCCCCATCACACGCTCATCACGGAATCAGTTAGGTTGGAAAAGACCTCTGAGATCGAGTCCAATCTGTGACCAAACACCACCATGTCAACTAGACCATGGCACTAAGGGCCACGTCCCGTCTTTCCTTACGCCCCTCCAGGCATGGTAACTCCATCACCTCTCTGGAAATCCATTCCAATATCTAATCATCCTTTCTATGAGGAAATTCCTCCTTCTGCCCAACCTCAGCCTCCCCCAGCACAGCTTAAGACTCTGTCCATCTCGTCCTGATGTTGGATGTTCCCAGGGTCCCACTCCGCCCAGGCGCGGCACGGTCCCGCGGTGGCCGGGAGCAGCTCCCAGCCCGCGGCTGCGGCCGGGCGCGGGCCAGGGCTGCGGGGGGCGGTGAGGAGGGAGCGGGGGCGGTCCCGGGAGCGGCGCTCGGCCCCGCGCGTCGGAAGTGACGCGAGCTGAGCCCGTTCCCGCCGCGCTCGGTGCCGCCATGCGGGCCCGCCGGGGC